>JAOTQH010191036.1:0-14664 GCA_025631255.1 Cornus kousa
CACCTGGTGTTTTGGCTATTGGAAGTAGCATGAAAGGAGAAAACTCTTATTCACATCACTTGGACTCTGATGTAAGTATGGATTTACTTGCACTTCCATTGTTCAGCTTGTAACTGGATGGACATTGTTATGTCCAAGGATGCTATACTTCTTAATTGTAGTTATTGTCTTCAAATTCACTCTCTTGGTAGTATCTTTATTCAAATTGTGTCTTTTATGTAGGTCGGTGTCTCTGTTGTGGATCGTTTCACATTTTATACCCTTGCTTTCTTTGAGAGGCTGAATATTTATGACAATGCTTCATTGAGCAGGTATGCGGAAACATGACTTTACAAAATGTTTCACTTTAGTGGTTAGTGCTTCTCCAAACTGGACAGAGAGAATGTTGAAAAGGAGGTGTGGTGGCTAGGTTTGGGACTTGTAGAGAATGGCTAGTTAAGACTAACATGAAGAGATCAAAATTTGAGTGTTGTAAGGGGAAAAAAAAGGAATATGATCAAATCATGTCAGCCAAAAAGAAAAGAAAAATACAAATGGAAATTCATAGCTCTCTAGGTTAGTGGCTGGTGCTCTGATTCTTGTTTGAGATGAGGAGATATTTAGAACACAAACTGGACAGAGAGAGTGTTGCAAAGGAGGTGCGGTGGCTAGGTCTGGGACTTGTGGAGAATGGCTAGTTAAGACTAACATGAAGAGATCAAAATTTGAGTGTTTTAAGGGGGAAAAAAGGAATATGATCAAATAATGTCAGCCAAAAAGAAAAGAAAAAGACAAATGGAAATATATATGCTTTATAACAATGCAATCTATATATATTTTTTATATCTTTTTTATAAGTCTATATATTATGTATCATTCATGCATATATTCATATTTGAGGTTTGGTTGGACTGCGTGAGAGTTCTGCCCAAACCCAATCTGAATTAAGGTCGAGTTGATTTTTTATAACCCAAGCACGAGCTTTTAACCATGGAGTACGGAGCATGAGTTGGATTCCCAGAGTGTTGCTGTGTTCTTGGACTATGAAAAATTCTTCAATCCCGACCAAGTTTCTTTTTGGTCATGGACCCCCATGGAGTTGGAGCCCTAGTGGTGTCTGTAAAATTTAAGTAAAGCACACAGACCCAATTTGTCCTAATTGGGACTCAAAACCCTCAACTTCCTCTTTGGGGGGTGGAGTAGATACCATCCAAGCTAAAGTCTTGTTGTAGTGTCTGCTAAAGTTGCTCCACGTGACACGTTGACCTTTGTGAGGTAGCAAAAAGGTTAGTTTATAGTGCTCTCTCTCTCTCTCTATTATATTATATGCCATGTCTCCTCTTATATTTAATTTTTTAAAGGCATTCTTAATTGCTTAATCTGAACTTACTTTTGGTCAGTGGTGTTGTCTTTTATCTTCTATGTAAATTAATCGTCCTTTCTCACTGGTACATCTGCGAGTAGTGGTGCATCTGCCTTAATTACTATGATTTTAAATTTACCAAGAGAAAGAAAAGAATAATCAATATGGCAATAGGGATGTTTTTTCATTATTTGATTTATAACTTTATATTGCCTTCATCCCTAGATTATTTTTCTGTTTCATCCCTGTGCTCTTTTTATTTATTTATTTCTGCTTCTGTTTTTTATTTTATATTTTTATCCTTTTTCTAATTTGTTTAGCATGAAATCATAATCCGGAGGATACTTAGGTCAAATGGTTAACCAAATCTAACTGTTTCAGTCGTGCTCATTCTTGGTTCGTTTATTCTGTCTGTTAACCACCATCTACTCTAAAAGTTTAAGTTGCTAGAGAATGTGTAACATTAATATTTTAAATCCTCTAACATGCCTCTCACATGTGGCCTTCTTTTGGTCCAACACATGTTTCAATTTTAATTATTGGGGTGATGGTGAAGTTTGAACTTTAGACCTTGCCTGCTTTGATACCATGTTAACCACCATTTACTCTAAAAGCTTAAGCTGTTAGAGAGCGTGTAACTTTAATATTTTAAATCCTTTGACACTGTTAATTTTTCTTTTTAAAAATATTTCCTTTGGTTGTTAACAGTTTCTGAAATTTTGATCAATCATGAACTGTCCTCAAATTATTGTGGATCAGTTCAAGCATCTGGGTATTGTTTTCACATTATATAGTAGAGTGACTCCTTGGATTTCCAAACATCTACTGGCCGGTAGTTTATCTATAAATTAATAGGAAAAAATTGAATATTCTTAGGACTTTTAGGATGATTTTCTCCATCGAAGAATAAATGCATTAGCTTTTGTTTTTTCAGCCGCTGCCAAATTTTGTGGCAACATATGTATGTCGGGAGACTAACTCCTATCCATCGACTGACTAATCATTGTTTTTCATCTATTTAAACCTTGGAACATGATTCGTACGTAAATTGTGTGTTTATTTTGCAGTCTTTTCAATTCCTATAATCCAAGCATGCTGTTTTCAACTGCATATTATCGAACAGATCTGTACAAACGGCAATTAGAGGAGGTATGGAGTTCTAGGTCTGTGTCTTAGTTATTGATATTCTGGTTTTAAATGTGTAGAGGAGTTGCTTACTTTGCTGTAAACCTCCCCCCACCCTCATCTCAAAACAAATAAATAAAATAAAAGAAATAGGACAGATTATGAACTTCCTGTTTTTGGTATATATTTATAAATGCATTTTTGTAATATAGGTAGTAAAAACATGCCTTCTTTCAGAAGTAAGAGCTTTGATTACCTATGGGTTTTGCTAGCATTCTCAAGTGTAAAGAAACCTCTGCAATCTCTACTTTTGTTTTTTTAAAGATTCAATTTCTTGTGGAAACTTAAATGACAAGCCACTCATATGCTTTAGGCTTACTTGCAACTTGTTCTATTTCTTATTTTACTAAAATTCAACTTCAGTTATTGAAATCTGCAATTTGCCTTCCCCATGACATTCAGCTTCGTCAGCTTTTTTTTGCTCGTCTTCTTCTGCTAAATCTTTTTATTGACAAAAAATACAAACTAAATTGTTGAAATCTATAAGTTGCTTCCCACTTGCCATAACCAGATGTCCAGCTTTATCATAAGTTATGTTACCTTATCATAAGCTATGTTAAACACACTGCTTTTCGTTGTTGTGACTTTCTGAGTTTAGCCCTTCCGAACTGAGATTGACCAATTTTGCAGAAATAAATTGATCAGATTGAATACTAATTTGCCTCTTACCTCATCATTAGGTACCTGTAACAAACTTCTTTGGTTCAGTCATGGAAACAATTCACACTGATTCGGCTTATAGAGGCCACGCAGTTAAAGTCTCCAGCAAGGCTAAAATCAAGATCTCGATTGATCAATCAGTTGGCATGGACAAGCGAAGAACTCTAAGTTCAAACATTCAGGAACAAATAAGTGATTCAAACCCAAAGGTGAGTTCTGTCAAATTCCCTGCCAATAGAAAAGGTCTTTCTGGCAATCGTTTCCAGTTATTTTATTTCCCTTTTCTAAAGTCACGGAAAATGAATTAAAGAGGGTAATGGACGTTTGCTGCAGGATCAACAGGTCTCTTGTCCTTTTACACGTATGTGGAGTAATTTTCAGGACAAGATGGTTAAAATTGAAGATGTTGATACCTTCGTGAACTATGGTTTTTTAGTAATGCTGTCACTGGTTGCAGTTTCCACTTGGTTATCAGGGTGAAGGTGCCTTTTTTACTTATTTTTCTCCCTTGGATATTAATCTGTCCTTATCACACACACACACCCGGAGAAAGAAAAAAAAAATATCGATAACATGTTTTAAATGTTTACTCAAAGTTCCTACCGTATATTTGGTCTGATTGTAATCTCATCTATGCATATTTTCCCCTCCCCTTGATGTTCTTCAATTTTTGTAGGAAAGATCAAATATGAAAATATACATACTTAATTTTTCTTTGCATAGAAATATGAAAATATGCATACTTAATTTTCTTTGCATACTTCTGTGTACATTTAAAGTCTTTAGAATCCTTCTAGAATCAGAAGGTTTAAGATAAGTAGGATTATAAGCAAATGTGAAATGTAATTTAAGAAAATTAAAATATATAAAGTATTAATGTATTGAAGTTCGGGGGTGAAGAGATACAAAATCATCTGACTTTTACAAAAAGGGAGAGTTTGAAGATGTTTTTTTTTTTTTTTTTTGATTAAGTGAGAGTTTGAAGATGTGCTACTTATAAAATTTAAATTAAAATGACTAAAATGAAGGAGTACATGTGAGTTGTAGGCCTTGTTGCATATTAGATGATTAATGTATACCTCTAAATTTTATGTAGTTTTTACACCAGTTATACTTTAAGGCAGGGAATGTTGGGCTGCTAAGACACAAATTGTTCATAACATGAATGCGGTCAAGTTGTGGATGTTAATATGGTTGTATACCAAGATAGGAATAGAGATAAAGTTAGAAAAATATGTTTGTGAAACAGTTAAAGTATCACAATTCAAGATAAAATAATAGAAAAACAAAAGATATTTTGGTCATGTGTAACAAATATTATAACTGGACGATCAAGGAAGAGTGACATATTCATATCTGATAATGACAGGGAAAGAAGTCCATTACTAAAATTGGTTTTATATAGTAAGGAAAATTATGATGACGTTTTACTTGACTTAGGTCATGACCTTATATATGGTGGAATAGCTAAATACGAGTCATGTGGCAAACCCCAAATGAGATTAATGTTTTGTTGATTTGAATTGAGTTGTGTTTTCTCTGTTCCACAAACGAGTTTGAAACATCTTCATGTGCTCTCTTTTTTAATTTTATATTTTCAACCTTACAGGGCCTTTACAAGTTACAATGTGCACAGTATGGATCTTATTTTCATCTTTATCTCCCATAAATACCTAAAAAATTTCTGGTGCTGTCTCAGTTCTCTGATTCATCAACTTAATTGATGCCTTCATGAAAATCTTAATCCAATTTCCACTCAGTTAACCGGGTTCAAATCATCTCTCCTTGAATCCAATAGCATAACATTTTTGTAGTGGGATAGTTTCATATGTCATGCATTATGCCTGTGCATCACGGGTTCGTATAGAACATTACTAGTAATTTTATAAGAAATGCTATTTACAATTTGATTTTACTAGTTTTCATGATTATGTCTTCATTCCTGTGATGATTTCTGTTCAAAATGATGCATTTGTGCTTGTACGTACAAGTTCTGTGGACATCTTCCCATGGTGTCGTGGTTGAAGCTATATCTTGGTGTCTTTATCTGGCTGGATGAATTTTGATTTTCCTCACAATACTGTTCAATTATGCACTCAACTCTGTTTTCTTGAATACTTTTTTGGTCTGTTTCATATGTTTCAGTCTTGCAAAAATATATGACCAAAAAACCAACCAAAGGTCCAAAGAACATGGTGTTCAAGCAACGGTAAGAGGAAACCTTCAGTCGGTACCGGGGTCTTCGTGGTAGATGAACATCACCTGGGGTTGGAGAACCGAATTAGCCATACCCATTATGATATTCTCATAATTTTGATTCGAGTAATACCAGGATTCCTACAAGAGCGTTGACATAGGATGGTTACAACCTGTATAATGTAATGTTGGATCATTAGATGTTATTAATTTTTTGATACAGTAAAATATTGGTTCATTCCATTATTGTTATTTTGTCAAATGCTAACCTGAAGCTGCAGGGAGAGTAAAATCTCTTCTGCTTATGATATTCTCATGTAGTCCTACTACTTTTTTACATGGACAAGAAACTCACTATTTGTACCTTACAAGCGACTCTCATCTTTAAAAGTTGGGGAATTATCATTGGGTTACTACTACTGAAAATCTTTTATTTGGTCTACCGTATATCTATGGATTTTGTAAAATCTTTTATTTGGTGTACTGTATACCTATGGATTTTGTAAAATCTTAACAATGTTCCCACTGAAATTATGAAAAGTCCCAATATATAAATCTTATGGACTCTCTCTCCCACGCATACAAGGGCAGACACATGCATATGGTGCAGTCATCAATCAACTATATATAGGTTTAAGAATTTTAGAAAATTTAATTGTCAAATCAAATCTTGTTTTGAATATGGAACTCGAGCTTGAAATTAAAATTGTTAAAACAAATTTGTTATAGCTTGCTTATAAGTATTGACCAAGTAATCCTGAATTTAACTTAAAATGGAAAAGATATTCTTTTCTTCTCAACTTTTTGGTCCGTAAATATTCTTTGCCTTCGCTTTACAACAATGGTTTGCTTAATAGGGTCTTCGGACTCTTCACGCGCTTTAAGATCGAATTGGACCGTTCAAGAACGTCTTTAACGACACCGTTTCATAAAAAGGCGTCTCGTCTGGTCGTCCCACCATTTTTCATCAATCGTCGTCGCAAAAATAAATAGAACAAAAACCCCTGAAAATTCCTATATACTGCTCAGAGAAATCTCCTCTTCAGAATAAACGAAGAAGAAAAACAGCACCACAACACAGTAAAACCCTAATTTTCTCTCAGGTCGCCCATTGATGGCGGCGACCAAGTCCAAAGCTTCGACTCGGAGGAGTTCAGAGAGCACAAACACGAGGGTTTTGCTCTATTCGATGTTGCTCGCGATTCAATACGGAGCTCAGCCACTGATATCTAAACGCTTCGTCAGGTAAGTTCTATGTCTCTTGTCTTTTATATCGACAATACCGTTACAATCTTCTTAATTGCATATGGAAAGTGTTAAATGATCATTTGATCTTCGTTTTAATTGTTATGAATCGGGTCGTAATTTAGGAAAAATGCTGAATGAGTGTGACATTATGGTTAGTTAAAGTTAAACTGCGTTATAGTTTGTTTATTGACTTAATCGGACCCTAATATGACTACCGATTCAAAATAATCTCTAGATCGTGGTTATGACTAGAATGATGGAAGCTATTTGTAAAATGTTTGTGGATTCAAGAGCCTCAGAAGTGAATCCAGGGGACAAGAAGTGCCATCTGTTTGACTGTTTTCTATGACATACTACTTCTTGATAAATTGTTGTTGTTGTTTGCTAATTCAGTTGTTCATTTCTGTTGATAAACAAGTTATGCTCAAATGCTGATCAAAATTAGAAAGAATGGAGTCCTAAATGCAAAGAGTTAAGTTTTGCTTAACCATCTGACATTAAATGTTAATGTTTTTTTTCAAAAAAAAATCTTGGTTTTAGGAATTTGAGAATTTTAGTGACTGCTGCTTGATACATGCACTCGATAATTCATATTGGGCCATTCAAGAATGTGTGTAGGGTGTGAATGTGTATAAATATTAATTTTATTGAATCTCCAAACTTTGGGTCATGCACAACTAAATATGTTATTTATTAATGTTTCTCTCACATATGGGGTAAAATGGTGTTTTATGTAATGTTCAACAAGAGCATTTCACCTTTTGAAGTAATAATATAACAGAAAGATTATAATAAGAGATTTTTATGAACAATTAGATAGCACATTTGAATAGTCAAATATGCTTTCTAGGAGTATGTTAAACTAGACATATGGGTACATTATATGTCTCTTATCCATGTCTCGGTGTTCTTTATCAGAAACAAGTAATTAATTCATTTAGAAGAGCTAGTTTAAGATAAATCAGGTGTGGGATGTGTCTATGACTCTACGCATTTAATTGATTAAATTTTGAAAATCAAGGATGTGAGGACACGACCAAAGATGTTGTTGTGCACATGTCTAACCAAACATGTACATATATTCCACATCCATATTCACGTGTCCTGTGTTTGAAACAGATACATCTTGAGATAATTCATAATCAAGGGGTTTTTTTTCAATATCATTAAAATATAGTTCAAGCTAGTTAGTACTGAAGAAGGGAAAGAGGCTTGATAATGCGGAAGATTGATAGAGAGAGGAAGATTTAGAGCTTCAAAATCTGTGATGTTCAAGGATAGTTGGACTGTGTGCTATCACAGGTTGGTCCAAGAATGTGACGATCGTAATAAATGTATGATTGTGATGTAACCATTGGTGGCGTTAAAGTTATGGGATACAGGTCATGTAACTTAGGTTGCATAATAAGATGTTTGTTGAGTTTTAATAGGTTGTTGAGAGCTTGTTTTTTACTAGTATATTTTCTAATATCAAGTTGGCATTGTATTTTTAACGTTGCCAAATTACTAAAATATGTTGCCCCAAATGATTGCGTGTTTGTTTTATGAGTCCATCTTATGTTTCTTTGATTCACATCTTTACAAGATTACTTGAGGACTATTTCAAGAAACTAGTTAGTTTGTAAACTTGGATAATGGCAACTGAACTGGAAGTGGCATGGCCGTCGTCATGACCAACCCTATGTAGAAAAATTGTTCATTTGCTAGTTTAGTTGTGGGTTTTTGTTGCAGGCAGCATCCATTTTATATATACTTCTGTCATTGTATCACTGAATAGTCTTCTAAATCAGTAGTACGAATTATTTTTTGCAACACAACTGTGTTAAACTACTCTTATTTGTGGTGAACACATCCACCTCTACCATGTTCTTATATTTTATATATATTTAAAGTCTACTCTACTGGACACCTGCACATATGATGCAACATTCATACATTTCACCCCAAATACATCGTTAAGAACAAAATTCATATTAGTAGAATGACTGAGTTAATTATTTTTCTCTCCTATTTTTTCAGAGAATTGCTTACATCATATTACATGCATACAATAATTAGCTTTAAAGTAGCTCTTGCTTTTTCATTCTCACTGAGAAGTGAAAACACTACTTCCCGTTCCCTTTCCCCTCCCAAAGAAAAACCTTGGCTGAGTAAGTCTCTCAGCAATTTCACAAGGAAATGGTTTCTGTTACCTTATAGGCTTATCCAGTAAGAAACTTAGAAGGAAATATTTACTGAGATATGACCCCCTTTTTCTTTTTTCTTTTTCTTTTTTTGCTAGTTCTTGACTAATTTTGGCAGTATCATTCTTCCAACAGGCAAGAAGTTATTGTGACTACATCTGTTTTGGCATGTGAAATAGTCAAGGTACTTGTATATTTCACAGATTTCAACTCCTTTTTTTTTTTTTTCTTTTTTTTCCTTTTTTCTGGTAAATACAGATTTCTACTTTCCTCCTGTCCATTTCTGATTAACTTATATTCAAGTGTATATGCTTAACAGGTAATTTGTGCTCTTGTACTCATTGCAAGAGATGGTAGTTTGAAGAGGCTATACAAGGAATGGACTTTGGTTGGTTCATTGACTGCGTCAGGATTGCCAGCAGCAATATATGCACTGCAAAATAGTTTGTTGCAGATTTCCTACAAAAATCTTGATTCGCTCACATTCTCAATACTGAACCAGACAAAACTAATTTTCACTGCTCTGTTTACATATATAATAATGAGGTATGGTCTTATAGAAGTGCAAATTTTATTGGAGTGAGTTTAGTCTGTTGACCGAAAATATTGCTGCATCAATAAATAGTTCTTTTATTGTTGATTTCAATACACTTAGTTCATATCTCATCTTTAAAAGCTTGTGTGACAACTTGTGGTAGTGAAAATAAATTTTACATCTATTAGTTGGTATAAGAAAATATATATCAAACTTCATAGAGCACCTTCAAAATTATGATTTCCAGATGAGAAAAAGGTTCCTGCTATGGTCAATTGTGTTATCCATCTGCCAAAATGTTCCTGCTAATCAGTTTGATTCTTAGTGTGTAATTGACAAATTTCTATATTATGGCTGTGTGAAATGCAAAAAGATATTTTAGCCTCTAAGCGTGAAGTAACTTTTCTTTATACTAGAAAAATTTTCCCCTGTTGACCGGGAAAAATATACAGCAAAGATCTCCAGATAACTTGCCATCTCTCATTGGAGAAGGAAATATCAATGTTTCAGTAGCATGCCTATTCATTTGTTGAAGTATAATGATCTTTTCAAAACATTTTTGTTTCTTACCATCTGATGATTTTAACGAGGCCACGTCTATCTCTTAGATAAAACTTGCTGGACTTTCATTTTTGATCATCAGTTGAAGAAAGTTGAAAGGACCTGATGTGCAATTTTTAGCTGAAACATTATGATTATCATTTGTCTGTAGATTTAACTAACCAATACTTTGAGAATCTACATTGTAATGTTTCTGAGAGCCTTTTGTTTTGTTTTTATTTATTTATTTTTTTATGAATTAATGTAGGCAGAAGCAATCAATTCAACAAATTGGGGCCCTTTTCTTGTTGATAATTGCAGCTGTTCTTCTAAGCGTTGGTGAAGGCTCTAGCAAAGGTTCTTCTAATAGTAATCCTGACCTAGTTTTATTCTATGGAATTGTTCCTGTCCTTGTGGCTTCTGTACTATCAGGTCTAGCTTCTGCACTTTGCCAATGGGCTTCTCAGGTTAGCAAAAATTATCCATAGTTTTTTTTTTTTTTTTTTCTTTATTTTTTTTTTTTTACCATTTTAAATTAATAAAAAATTTTTAAAAAATTTAATTTGAATTAGAGATAAAAATTATTGCTGTTTGTTTTTTCCTTGCAATTTTTGTTTCTTTGTATTACAGGTCAAGAAACACACATCATACTTGATGACTGTAGAAATGTCTATAGTTGGAAGCCTGTGTTTGCTGGCCAGTACCTACAAGTCTCCTGATGGAGAAGCTATCCGGCATCATGGATTTTTTTATGGCTGGACTCCACTAACTCTGGTAATGATCTTTATCAATATACGTTGTTAAAAACTCCTCATCAGGTTAACTTATACTTGTGTTGGGATGGGAACCACCATAGGCATTAAGTAGATGTATCTTCGAATACTTGGGTGCTGACAATGGAAAAATTATGGTTTAACAGACAGATCATGGAATTATCTTCTATCTGTGCCCTATATGTTGGGTCTGAAGCAGAAATTATGGATGGTCAAGCACGTCTAATTAGGTCCACTATAAAGCTAGGTTGTTCTTTGGTGCTGTTGGGCTTTAATTTGGATATGTCTATGCTTCTGAGTGTTTTAGCTACCGCCTTTGAGTACTTTGAGACAAATTCTACTGTTTAGCTTCCATCTCTAACAATGGCAGATGCTTATGTTACTCTGTAGTTCCATGGTCTTTTCTGATTTGGAGGCTTGAGGTCGGGATAAGTTCGAATGAGTTAAAACAGACCCTTTAATATGTTACTCAGATAATTTTCTGTCTCCACTCTTTTTGGGGCAGAATGAAAAGTTTATTAGCGTGTCTATTAAATTGATGGTTTTCCATATTATTTTGGACTTCTGCTCTTCTATGTCATTTTTGCATTTGCTACTAAGTTGTTACGTGCTTCAAACACGTCTTGTTTTATTTTGTTCAGATTCCAATTATATCCAATGCTCTTGGTGGAATACTTGTTGGCCTGGTGACATCTTATGCTGGTGGTGTTCGAAAGGTGAGTATGACCCTGTATACTTAGATGATTATCTAGGATGCAACATGGATTGTTATCATCAAGAGTGGAGATCAGATGTGCTAAAACTCACCATTATTTTCTACTCTAATTCTCACAGATTCATTAACTGAAGATAGGAAACTGAAATTCAAATAAATTGAGGCATTGTTAGGTTAGCTTTTAGAAGCATTTTTCTTGCTCTTGATGGCTCAAAATATGCCTGGATTATGAATCTAGAATACAAGGATAAACACTTCTTAGATCCTAATCAAGCTATGGCTAATTTTTCTTGGTATTGATAAGCTGTGTGTGATCCAAAGCTTGAAGCCATCTGATTAGCACTTTTAAGAAGCCAAACTGCTTCGATGTGCTGTTTTGAAGGCACATATAGCTGCGGGGACTTGTAAATTCTTTCAAATGTTTCCTTAAGGATCTCATGGCCATTCAATAATTTAAGTTTGATAATTTGATGAAAAATAATAAAATTTTCATGATTGAAAAATAGACATACGAAATTAAGCAAAGGTCTTGTTGGTGGTGGCATAACAGTACTTGTGTAAAGTATTGTCCATTATTTTAATCTTCATTTTTAAATACATGCAGGGCTTTGTTATTGTTTCTGCACTTCTTGTAACAGCCTTGCTGCAGTTTGTCTTTGATGGGATACCACCTTCATTTTACTGCCTTTTGGCCCTTCCACTCGTGATTAGTAGTATTTCAACATACCAGAAATACCCTTACCGCATTAAGAAGAAGGAATCCTAGACTACAAGTGTCATGACAATACGAGAGGTAATACATTGGCCCCAATTGATTTGGGTGGCATTTAGCCGTGCACTGACCTATTGTAGGGGTTAATATTCCAGAAATTTTTTGCAAGTGTACACACATGTACTAGCTTAGGAAACTGAGAAGGCAATCTTAGCCTTCTTTCATCCAATTGACTGGCATTTTGTATTGTATGTATATTGGCGTGGCTTCTGGCCTATTCAGTATAGCAGAAACATGTATGATGAACTGGGGGAAACTTCAATTGTGTCCGCTTGAGGTAAAAAAAAAAAAAAAAAGATGCTTTGGCCTTGCAAAAATAAAGCAATAGTAGTTCATACTCGTGAGATCATCTATAATATAATTATTGAATGTATTGGTTCTCTGATATGGCAGTTTATGCAGAAACCAAAGTGGAATTATATCAGTTTTCTTTTTATTCGTTTTTCTAGCAATCTTAGAAGCTTTAATTATGGAGACTGCAATAGCCACTGAATGCTCCATCTTCACGCCTAAAACTGGGGTGTACCTACCGTCTACCGATATTGTTTTTCAGGGTGTATGGTGAATTTGCCATTGCAATGCTTCTAAGCAAATTGTTGCAGCTTTACTTCCATTGTGATTTTATAATTGGGAAAAGAAAAACTACATTTGTGATTGTCTTGTCTTGATGTTGGAGAATCTTTTAGATGGTTCTGATTCATTGACATTTGGTACAGCAATTAAATTCAGACCTTCATTGAGAAAATAGTCCCACAAAAATATTAATATATTACAAAGAAATTTCGACATTATTTTTTATCAGATTAGTCGTCCAGCGGCAAATGATTGATGTTTGAATCATCACTCCATTATAATTATTGGATAGGAAAGAACTAAACTGCATTCAACATTGTTGAGCGCCAGAGCCTATTAATGGTTAGCGTTGGACATTGGTAGTAAAATTATGAGCTTGTTCTAAACCCACCCTACTCATTTACTTATCTTGGAAAAAGAAGAGTGAATATTTTGCTACCAATGTCCAACGCTAACCCATTTCTAAACAGGCCTGGCATTATGATTAGGGATAGCCCACCATCTAACGCTAACCCATTTCTAAACAGGCCTGACATTGTGATTAGGGATAGCCCACCATCTAAGGCCCAGCTGAATATTACCCTTTCTCTGCAATACTCACTAGTTACAGGGTTTTCGTAGAGCTCTCTCACAACTACTCACGAGTCATAGCATTTCCAGTGATCGCGCAAGGAACAAAGCAACAATGGGAAGTAGATTGGGAGGAAGAGTTATTCACTTTGCTAACCTACCCATCAAGCTTCTCATGCCTTCCTCTTTCGAAAACATCAGAGAAATTGCCCTCAAAACCATTCCATCAGCTTCAAAGGTAAGAAGCAAAATCAAAATTCCCCATCCCCCTTCCCCTCTCTCTCTCTACAACTTTCTCTCTCTAAACCTGACCCTCTTCTCTGGTTTATTTTTTGATTGAAGATTGAGATCAAGAGGGTTCTGGAGTCTCTCTATGGCTTCGAAGTTGAAAAGGTCCGAACCCTAAACATGGATGGCAAGAAGAAGAAGAGAGGGGGCGTATTGTTTGCGAGACCGGATTACAAGAAGGCTTATATTACGCTGAAGAACCCATTGTCGATTTCACAGGACTTGTATCCGATTCGTGTAATTGAGGACGAGAAGAGGACGAAGAATAAGCAGTCGAAGTCAAGCTTCGTCGAGGAAGGTGAAGTCAAGTCGCATTGGCTCGATGGCAGCGGCAACACGTTCAGGCCGGATAAGGGTTACGTGACTAGACGTGGATGTGGAAGCCGCGGTGGCGATGGTGGTGCTGGGAAGTTCCCGTCGAGCAGTATGCGTTCTTCTTCTCCCAGGTAGTTTCGCTTTGCAATCTCAGAACTGGTCTTCTTCTTCTTTGTTTTTTTTGTTTTAGTGTTTAAATTGGTATCTGATCTAAATGTTTAATGGATGATGCTTGATGGTTGATTGATAATGGTTTTGGTACTTTCTAGAACACTTAGAAGAGCTTCCAAGTTAATCACTTTTAAATACTGTGTCATTAGACCACCTGTTGCACCCATCTAACTTCTTTGTTACCTAATCATTTTTGAATCTCACCAGTCTGGTTAATTTGTTGACATTCTCCACTCTTAACTACAAATGATTTGAGCGATATGCCCCCAAGTTCTTTTTTCTCTTTTCTATTTCTTTTTTCCATTTTATTCAAGCATGTAAATGCCAGGATTAGAAGTTTTGGGATTTATTCTCATAGAATAATTAAATAACTATAGCGTCAGTATCTTTATATGGTAATGTATGATTGGTACTATAAGGCTCTGTTTGCTTATATGAAAAAATAATAATAATAAATAATAAATAATAAAATGAAAGATGAAAGAAAAGTGAAGTGAACTAAAAAGTTATTTTTTCTGGCTTTCATTTGGTTAGCATGAAAATTTATTCAAGAAAATGGTAGGAAAATACTAGTTTGTTATTTTGGATAGCAAGAAAG
>JAOTQH010191580.1:0-14656 GCA_025631255.1 Cornus kousa
GATGAAACCCCCCCCAAAAAAAGAAAGTTGCACTGCAATCTCTCAATTCTCTCTGCCACTGAAGAAGGAATCTGAAACAGAGAGATGAAATAAGTAGGAAGGCTAAAAAGGGTGCTCTTAATTAGAGTAACCCGACCCCCCTTGGAAAGGTACTGCTTCTTCCAACCTGCCAACTTCCTCTCGAATCTATCCACAATCGGATCCCAGCTCCCCACACATCTCGAGGGGGCACCCAAAGGCAATCCTAAGTAAGAAATGGGAAATGAGCCAATGCAACATCCAAGGTTCAGAGCCAACAGGCACATCCCCAACAGGCACAAGAAGCTCTTGCCAACATTCACCTTAAAACCAGAAACAACTTGGAACCAAATCAAAACGCATCTCAAATATCTCAACTGAGACACGTCCGCATCACAAAGCACACGAGTATCATCCGCAAACATCAAATGGGAAATCTCCAGTTGACTTGCAACATCCCTGCCCACCTGAAAACCTCTCAAAAAACCCAACTCCACAGCCCTCTTCAACAATCTGCTAAGAGCCTCCATCACAAAAAGGAATAAGAAAGGAGAAAGCGGATCCCCTTGTCTCAAGCCCCTCGAGCCAGAGAAGAAACCCGTTGGAGCTCCATTCACAAGGACAGAGAACCGAGCACTCGAAATGCAGAAAAGAATCCATCTCCTCCAACGCCCACCAAACCCCATCCTCTCCAGTAAGTAGAGAAGGAAGCTCCAACTCACTTAAATAAGGTGAATTTTATTTTTGTGTATTAATGAAAATAAATTGGAGTTGGAAGCACACAAAAATTAATAATTGAATACTTCGGTTACGATACCAACCGTTTGATCAATTTCTGTAAAGAAATTCAAACAGGAAAAATGGCAAAGTATTAATGAATTGAAAATTGATTTTTTTCCCGAATAAATTGATGGTTTCAAACAAGGAAAAGAAAAAATAAAATAAAATAAAATAAATATAAAAAAAATAATAATTTTGCATATTTGCTTGTTTAAAACAACAAAAATTGGGGTAACCTGCCCGATCCAGAAATATTCAGGTTCGTGTTACAGGCAGAGCCCAACGCTAACTGACCGCAGCCCAGCCTAGTCCAACTGGTTTCGGGTTGGGACCGGGACTGAGTTGGGCCTGCCCAACTTGCACCTGGCATATAATGTTCACAGATTCAATCAGCACTTTAAGACTTAAAAAATCTCCATGTAGCGGATGAGATACGCAAGAATGGAATCAAGAAATGGCTGATCATACAAAAATGGAAAGGCATTTTAGGATCTGAAATGAAGAAACTAAAACAGTGTCATAAAATTCAAAGCAAAATTAAACATGCCCTAGAAAGAAACAAATAATTCAGTTTTAATTATTAGCAATAAGACAACATGGTTGTCATCGCCAAACATCAAATAAATCCTACAAGATGAAAATACAAATTATGATTCTATCTAGAGCATGGTTTGAAAAACGAACATGACCACTGACATGAACTAAACACGTTGTAACAAGCGAAAGGCCCTATTGAGCTTTAACGTAACAGAATTATCACGGTCATGATTTTATTGACCTAGCACACCACCGTAACCGCTAACTCAGCTGAGTTGCAAGGGACTTGGACGAGACTCAGTTGGTTCCCTAGGGACTCAAAAGAGACTCAGTTGGTTCCCTAGGGACTCAATCGAGACTCGGCCGAGTTTCATGTGATCCTGGTTCTGATATATCGGACTCGTCCAAGTCCTTTACCACCCTGCCGAGTCATTGAGACTCGACCAATATTGAGAACTATGACTGATGCAGAACCAGAAAGAAAGCAGGGGGGTGAGAAAATAGAAGAATATATGAGACTAGAAGAAAGGGGTGAGAAGACAGACAAAGGGGGTGAGAAGACAGTTTGAATAGATAGGTTGGACAGAGGGAGGTTAAGAAAAGCAAGAACAGAAATAGAGAAGAAGACCAGAGAAGAATCAGAAGAAGCAATAATCAATATTCTTCAAAAACTGGTAAGTTCTGTTACACGAAAAGCTTTTATAGGAAAACACCAAAATAAAATAAAATACCCAAAAATATTTAAAATGGCCAGTAAACACTCAAATGAAAATACTAAAATATCCTTAACAAAATGTTCCTGTGCCTACACCTGACATTAGTGTGAAATACCTCACAAAATCCCTATTTTCTTCCAAGAAGTAGATTCAGAATTAAGGCAAGGAAGGCTCAATGACTCAGAGTCATTTATTCAGATTTCTGGTTTTCATTGTGCATAAACAAAAACAAGAATGAAACTATTTTGGAAGTGTGAATACAACCCAATTATTTTTCCATTGCATTTAGCTGCGATATCATGAAACACACAACACAGTACAACAATCCAAGGAAAGTTTTCCACCCTCGGTGATTTATAATTATTCATAAAATCTAGCTAACAAATGACTTGTTCAGTTCTTAGTCATCATTAGGCTGACAAAGTAAACTATATGTTGGTAAAAAAGACATCTTAATTCCTTATAAATTCTAGTAAAAGAGAAGAAAATAACTAGTTGAAGAAAGGAAAGAATGAAAGAGTAGTACATAACTAAGCAACAGATATGGACACAAAACTAGTGAGTGCATTAGAGAAAAACTCTGCTTACTAGTCTTTATCACGTGCTTGGGAAGCCCGAATGAGGTCAGCACATGCAATCATAACATTCTCTGCACCAACACTGCACCAAGAGTATAAGTAAATTATCAATGAGTAATTACCACAAAAGCAGGAAGAGAAGACTAATAATCTACATGGAGAATGGTGGATTATGGTGCACATTTATTCAAAGACGCAAACTGGCACTACAATTGATAGTGATGAAATGAAAGGTAGAAGATCTACATAACATTTAGGGTTAATTCCACCTACACCCCCTGACCTTTGACCATATCCCAGTCACACCCCCTCTACATTTCAATATTCCACCTACCTCCCCTCTCTGTGATGGCAGTTAACTTTATTAACAGAACTAGGTGATTTTACAATTTTACCCATCAATTATATATTAATATTTATAAAATTTTGGAGCTAAATTGAAAAGCAAAAACACTCTTCTATATAAATACACTCACAAATATACATACACTGCGCTAAAAAAAACACAGCTTCACAGAGACACCAATATTCCCTCGCGTCCCTCCTCCGTGCGCTGCCATCAACACTATCAAATTACAGACTCGACGGCCATCACCCATCACCGTCGTTGCCATCCACCTAGTCGAGCTCATCAGTTGCGCGTCCGCAGTGGTCAACATCGACGACACCAAAAAATTCGGCGTCAAAAACCCTAATCACATCCAAGCCCAAACTAACCAGATCATCACCGCCTTCGAGCTTTGAACGAATATCCAACTCCATCACCATCAACTGTTCCTCACCCGCACAGTCATCATACTCAACCATGGACGAAGACATCTGCAGAATTGTTGAGTAGTCATCGACCGGGGTCAAATTGGAATACCAATTTGCATAATTGCTGAGGACTAGTAGAATCCATCAAGTTCGCACGTCAAATCGAAATACCAATCGCCAGCCCAAACGTACAACCCAATCGCCGTTTACTCAACCCAGAATACCAAACGCACAACCCAATCACTGTTCAGTCAACCCAATCGTCGTTATAGAGTTGCTCGCCGTTGTTTCAGTCCTTCACCGCTGCTTCACCATCGAACATCATCCACCTCCGGACCAGTCGCCGCAGTTCGTGGTTCTTTGCCCGCTGATCATCCTTGCATCATCCACCTCCGGACCAATCACCGTGTTTTCTTCCTTTTTTGCCCATTGCCAAAATCGCGCACCACACGTCTGCACGCGCTAAACGCTCTCTGTATCAGACGTATCGACAACCTACAACTTCCGATCATTTTGCCGGTGTTATGTTTGCTCTTTCGCCATCCATGGAAATATCACCGCTGCCACTGGCCATCATCGCCACTGTCTCTGCAAATCGTTTCCAAGGAATCAACCACTACATTTCCACAACAAAATCCAACAGAATCAGTGGTGTCACCACCATCCCCATAACCGCCCCAACAACCGCCAACAGTTATTCCACTCCGGCAAATGAACCACCACCACAACCTCTAGCATCACCACGTTATCCTCGCCCCACAACCACCGCCCCCATTATTTGATCCTAAGCCCCCGAAAATCACATCATTTGAAGCTAGATTTGCATTACTTGACCGGAACTCGATCTCGGTAGATCCTCTTGAGACCATCACCAATTCAGCCGGTCAAGTCATTGTGAAACTACTTGATATTCTGGTGTTGGGAGAACGGGCAATTGCCCAAGTTTGATCAATCAAGTCAAGAAGTTGCCTAATAAAGTCAAGTACATTATTGGCACATTCTACGATGAATATATATGGAGAGAGAAGTAAGTACCCTAATTGAACATAAAAATTACTTATCAAAAAAAAAAAAAGAATATATATGGAGAAAGAATCATGTGGGAGGAAGACAATGAATATATATATATATATATATATATATATTTGTTTAAGTGAGATGAAATTAAGGATAATTTTGTAATTCTCTATTGATCAACGGGGTTAAAGATGTCATTTTAGACATTAGAAGGGCAAAATTGACCTTCTAACAAATTTCTCATGCTGACATCAGCACACACCGTTAGTTGCTTAACGGTAGGGGTTAACTTGCTACGTATGATCAAAGGTCAATTAGTGTGCGTGGAATATTGAAACCTAGAGGGGGTGTCAGTGGGATATGGTCAGAAGTTAGGGGGTGTAGGTGGAATTAACCCTAACATTTATGCTATCATTGATTGAAGCACGTCAACTTAGATTTTTTAAAAATATATATATCGTACTTTTCTATTTTCTTTTTCTTTTTTTATTAAATTGCATTAGTAGTACTACTTCTCCCCAAACGAGAATAACGCTTTCATAGCCTGAGCCCACTTCATCCCATCCCTCTATAAAATCGTATGCTCACCACTACTGCTAATACAAGAATGCATAATGGTGAACAAGTTTATCTTACAGGATTTTATTTTATGTCTTGTACTTCAAATTACATTTTCAATCTCTTTAAGTCATATTAACATAATCAGTATGTCACTTACAATCCTCAAAATATTGACAAAGTAGAAAAAGAAGAAGTTTTCAATATCTTCTAGTAACTTGTATTTCCACAAATGTTGTATACATTAAATAAAGAAACCTATCAAAAAGGCATAAATGAATAAGAAAAGGGCAAGCTGTAAAATGGTGTGGGCAATGTTGAATCAATGATACCATTATCACTAGATATAACTAAAATAGCCAATTTAGGGTATAACATGATATATGCAATAATATAATCTCATTCTCCGGATGTTACCACACCCTTTGACACAGTTTAAAAACAACTGGACTTAAAATCTATTTTATATGGACTCGGTTACTGTTGGCAAATATGATAGCCACAATTTCTGGAATGACTTACTGTATTAGCATAGATCTAATTATGCTATAGAATATGCCATAGAATATTCTGTGATTTGATTTAGATTTTATTTCCTTTCTTTGATTTAAATTTGATTTTATTTCCTTTCTTATAATATGAGCATGTGCTCCTTTTTATTTATAAATACTAGAGTTGTGAATGAGTGATTATCTCATTCAAGCCTTTACACAATTCTCTCATTTTCCTTCTATATTATATTTCTACTTGGTATCAAAGCCAGGGTGGTCCGACTGCAATGAGGGCATTGCGAGTTCGGCACCACCCATTCAGGAATGGTCTAAGGTGACATCACCCATCCGGGAGGTGTCGGGTAGGCAGGGTTGTGACGTTCTACATTTTTCGATATTTTTTTCGAATTTTTTGTACGTGTTTTTCCTCGGTGCACTCTTAGAAATGCATTAGGTGTCATTTTACCATTTTTTGGATTTTTGGTCCGGAAGGTCCCATACACACCCAGATTTTTCATGCTCAGGTAATTTTTATTAGTCCTTATTCCTTTCATAATTATTGTTTAGTGCAAATATATGTGTCTATATTTTTAGTTATACATTTGTGGTGTATTTAGAGTTGTATTGTACGAAAGGGATAATTTAGTCATTTTATGGGTCTGCGACCCAATGGTTGACCATGCATGTGACTTAGGTGTGGGGGAGACCAGATTTTTCTGCATTTTCTCCTCTTCCCCAGCCGTGAGTTCCCTCTCTCTATATATCTCTCTCTCTCTACATGTAACACAAACCCACCTCTTAAACCCTTGATTTCACCTCCTTCCACTTTGATTTGATCTTTGCCATAGAAGGCAAAGTCGAAGAGCTCGACAAGAGCTTTGTTTTGATCGGAGAAAAGTTGCATTTGGGGGATCTAGGGTATTTCGAGATTTGGGGCTTTTGGTCTTCTTTGAGGTGAAGTTATCTAATTGGTTTATTCCTTTAGTTTTGTAACCAATTCAATAATTTTCCCCTTTGCTAACATATGCTAATTTGATGATATTTGTGTTGCATGGTTTCTAGAGTTTCATGTATTTAATGGTTCTTGCTAAATTGATGTCTTATGTGAGGTTGTATGCCTATATTGAGTGTAAATTGTGAACAACATGACATTAATGTGCTATGTGTTGGCTAATATGACTAATGTATGCTAGAATGTTGTTCCAATGCGTTGATAACATGCCATTTGCTTACATTATCGTCATATGATGCTATACTTGTCAATTAAAGATTGTTGTAAGTATGAATTGCTTTTATAATTGAGAAATTATGATGAGAAGTTGAATGGTTTGTGTATGATACATTTCATCCACATGGCATTGATGAGATTTTCATAAACATGTGAGATGGGTGCTCTAAGACATGCCTGTGGATTTGAAGGGGTGAAATGAGAATTTTGAGGAGTTTTTAGAGAAAAGGTTTTTCTTAAACCCGGCATTGAGGAGGTACCCCTTTATCGGTGGTGCTAACTAGTTATTACGGACATGGGAGGTACCCGTGAGTAATTTTAGGGACTCGGGCCCCAAATGGTGGTTGTGAGGTACCCTTCCGTCAGGGACGATAGCAAAATTCTCCCTAGGGACGGAGGGAGGTACCCAAAGTCCGGCTAGTTAATACATTTTCGGTGTAGGTGTGGGTGTGTGGATATGCGTGGGTGTGTATGTGGTGCGCGGTTGCATAATACATTTCATGGATTGCATTCCACTAGATTGATAATGGTGATTGCTTAATAAGTTAAGTGGGGCTTTGTGAAATCCCTAGCATAATCCCTCTGTCCCATCTTTATTCTTCGTGTGTAAAGCATGTGATTGTCTACTATACTTGAGAAGATGCCACTTAGGCAATCTCTACTTGGCCGTTGTGCTCATTCCTCTACTTAACATTTTCAGGAAACGGAAAGGAAGTGATGGATAACCCTCAATCTCATCTTTAATGCCTTGGAGAATTGTTTTGCCGGACTTAGAGATTAGACTATATACTTGCGCATACTTTTGATGTATATGGCGCTATGTAATCCAAAGATGAAGTATTTTGACAAAACTTGTACTTAATGGCTACTAGCATATATTTTGTGGATAGAAATGGTTAAGACCAATATGTTATCTTTTGTGGTCTCATTAGAATTTTCGTTCTTATTTTTTAGATTTCTAGTCACTCAATGATGTATTTAATTTTATTTTGACATTCAATGATGAACTGTAATCTATCATGACATTTGGATGTCATATATATCATGCATATTACAGGTTAGGGTATACTTAAATGACCTTTCCTGGGACCAAAGTGATGTCCATGACCATTAGCACCTAAATTAGGCATTTCTGAGTCTTTTTTTAGCA
This sequence comes from Cornus kousa, assembly GCA_025631255.1. Lineage (NCBI taxonomy): Eukaryota > Viridiplantae > Streptophyta > Magnoliopsida > Cornales > Cornaceae > Cornus > Cornus kousa. The sequence goes on from JAOTQH010191580.1 coordinate 7,830, forward strand.
CTCTAGCCATGTTGATCCGGTTCAAGGATGAATTTAGGTTCCAAACTTGGGCTACTTCCCCAGTTGAACCAGTTCAAGTGCCCCAGAACCAATTAACCTGGGCAGATTCCAATTTTGGACCCCCACCTTCAAGTAGCCAAAACTTCTTCTTTTTAAATCCAAATGGGGTCATTCTTGAGTTCAAATTGAAGCATTTTGATTCAACTTTCCAATGATACCAATCCCATCTTCAAATTCCCATCCTACTAAGAGATAGATATGTATAAGAGTAATAATTTGACTCTAAATAAGTCAAATAAGGTTTATACAATCCATCCTAGTCATTTCATGACATTCTAAGAAGTTCTATAGACATTAATCATGGTCTGTCAAAAGTATCCTACTTAGGTTCGGGTAAGGATCTCTAGATTCGGGTCGTTATAAGGGTAGACCGACCTCAATGAGGGCGTTGCGAGTTTGGCACCACCCATTCAAAAATGGTCTGAGGAGACATAGTTATTTCTTTTTATGGTCTAAGGAGACATTGTTGATTCTTTCATCTGCATTGTTTAAACATATGTATAAAGGGGAATGGTCTGATGAGTCATTGTTGATTCTTCTATCTATATGTTTTAAACACGTGTATGAAGAGAAATGGTTTGAGGAGACATTATTGGTTGTTTACGATCTTTGGAGACATAATTGGTTGTTTGTGGTCTGATGAGACATTTTTTATTTGTTGATCGGCACTTCATCTGAGAGAAAATCATCGCTAGTCAGATTTGCACTCTGCAACTTGTAGATTCTGAAGGAGGGAGCTAACAAAACCGTGTTTGAAGATGCATTATCCAAGTTGAGCATCTCAGATATCCACGCACCAACTTGAGGGGGAGTGTTAACATATATGATAGCCACGAATCATAGCATAAAATGTTCAATATAATACGTTGTGATTTGATTTAAATTTGATTTAATTCCCTTTCTTGTAATATTAGCATGTGCTCTTTTTATATATAAATACTAGAGCCATGAATAAGTGATTGATCTCATTCAAGCCTTTACATAATTCTCTTCTTATTTTTCTTTTATATTTCTACTGCAAGACTAACCCTTCATACAGTATCTCTCGAAGATAGATAAAGAGTTACAACACAACAATGGATGTCCCTCAATGGATTGATTTTATAACTGAAAGCTCACAAAATTAATCCCTCAAAGGATAGATACACAGTCAAGGCACTCTCTCTAGAGTACTAGACATCTATATGATTTGCATTTTTCAAAACCTGTTTCCAAACAGCCTCTTTAAGTGTTATACCTGACATATTTTTCAATGAGAATATAAATAGGAGGTCCCTCACCCTTTTGGGTAACTTTTTGAGAAGCTTTTTGAGTTCCCTTACCCTTTTAGGATGTCTACATATTTACAGTGACTTGGACATGTAATCAAGGTGTAGACGTCTACTATAAAGCATCTAGACATCTAGCTACTTTGAAATTTTGAACTTGAAAAACTTTAAGCCCTTAAGTGACACCAAATAACCAAATGACTCTTTTGTCCTTTTCTTGAAAATCATTTAAGTCATTGGGCTAAGTCATTTATCTTAGGGACCTAAAAAATATTTTATTTAAATTTCAAAGCCTAGATCTTTAGGGTTGAGCTTTCGATTCAACGTGCAACATGAATTACTTTACAAAAACCCAATAACCCCATGGTCTTGAACTTGATCTTCAATGTCAAGTTACATTGTCATGAGCTTCAACCAAAATAAGCCTGAACATTTTTCCATGGATCTACTAACACTTGTGTTTATATTGAATATCCTGAAATTCACCACTCAAATAGACTATAAAATTCTCACATTAATAGGTTGTTAACAAAAAATTACCAAGTTGACCATGGTGTGATACCTTGGGGTTACCAATGGTGAAAAAGTATGATCCACGAACAATTCACCCTCTTGTTCTATCTTTCCTACTAAGACAACCATCCAACTGAAGTGTTCTTGTGTTTATAATGAATATTATGAAATTCACCACTCAAGTGGACTATAAAATTCTCACATTAATAGGTTGTTATCATCCAAATTACCAAGTTGCCCTTGGTGTGAAACCTTGGGGTTAACAATGGTGATAAAGAATGATCCACGAAGAATTCACCCTCTTCGTTCTATCTTTCCTACTAAGACAACCATCCAACTGAAGTTTCTCCTTTGGCATCTATGAATCATATGGTGTGTATTGGAATTCCAAACAAAATGAATCAATTGACTGCAATTGGAAAATTGTTTGAGCAAACAAGTTGATAGGGTAACATGAAGAGATGAGCAAAATTATAGAATGAGAATAGAAATAGCAACCTTTTAACAATCATGATGTCCTTACCTCATAAATAATTGTTAATCAAAATAAAAGGACTCATCCAAGTGAGTAAATCCAAACAACCTAATTTCAAATATCATCTAAAATAAACTACATTTTAGAGCTTATGCAGGTGTCCTATAAGAACTTATGAGTATTGCACTACTCGAAGTTCCATAAGGAGACATTTATATCATATAGATAAGACATTAAAATGTCACATTTGAAATTACAAAAGAAAAAAAGGGGTAATTCCATAAAATAGAAGATAAATTTAATGAATAAATGATCATTAAATCATTAATGCATGCACCAAAAGATTCCTTTCTAGTATGATCCTAGCAGTCTATCTTCTTTATCTGTGCATTATACATTTCTGCGATTACAAATGGCATAGGAGATTTAAATCAAACTGGATACTATCAAAGTACATGATTCTCTTTGTAATGCTCAAACAATTAGGAACTGTCCCTAATTAGTCACATTTCATTAAAAACGGCTAAATAAATATCAAAGAAACGAGTAATTCTTCAATTAATTAGATTCCAAGTTAAGAACTTTTCCTTACTAGTCTCAGACATACATAATTTTCAAATGAGCCTCTGTAGTATTTCAATCAATTACACTACCCATAGATATTTTCACACACTTATATCTAAGTTTTTATAACCATGAAATATACACACACATAAAGTTGACCGGGAAAAAAAAACTAGAAAATAAATTTTATTCAAAAAATAATTTCCTTTTACCGCTACCACTCCCTTGTTAATACCTAGAAATTGTGTTTTCAAAAGTTATAAAACACACACACACACACACACATATATATTACTTTTTTGGCAGTATGGTGAATAAATTTGTATAAATATGACCAACAGGCCAATGACCTAGCGGTATCAGACCCTTACTTCTCAAAGGGAGGTCAGAGGTTCAAGCCTCAGTGGAGGCATGAGAAACAAGAACAGCCCAAAGGGTTTGACAAACTCTAAACAGAGACAAGAAGATCTAACAGCATAGCCAATAAACCAGAAAACAATGCATGTACACATTACAGAAGCAAGAAAGTGCAAACATCATAAAGGAATATGCTCAGAAAAATTTCCCCTTCAACAAAGTTTCAGAACATCAGGGTGCAGTCATTACAGTATATAATAGGTGAAAGTGCTCCATGAACCAGTTAAAGAGCTGAACCAAAATCAATTCAAGATAGGAATAAAGAAACTACGAAGCTATGACTTTCTAGCAATTCTCCTGGCATAGGCTGAGTAACTCATCCTTACAGAAAGTAGTTTGCATCTGATGGTATCTCTAATAGAATGGATAATTTCTTAAGGAAGAGAAGCTATTCCTTGAAAAGTTATGATGTTTCTCTCTTCCCATATGAAGTAAATAACAGCAGAAAGAACAAGAGACTTGGCAAGATTGACCCATCCCAATGATGGGCCAGCCAATCACGCAAAGAAGCAATGTGGAACTTACCAAAAAAATTGGCAATAATTACAAATCTTAGAAGAGAATTGTACACTGTAAAAACAAATGGGCAATGGACTCATTGTCTTTAGAACAAAAACAGCAATGGTTTGGGATATGCAAATGAGCCATGGAAGTCTTGTCAAGGGTAGGAAGCTTGTTTTTGGCTACCATCCAAGAAATAAAGCTATGCTTGGGAATCAAAAATTTAAACCACAAAATTCTGAACCAATTCACCAATTGAACTGGAGGAGACAGATAGTTTGCAATGTGGGCTCAAGCAAAAGTATAATCAAAGTGATTTGTTATTTCAATGACAGGAATAAGGCTTTAAAAGAGATCTTGGGCAAAACATTTTTTAAAAAAAACACACACACAGAGTTAGCAAGTGATTTACTGAAAATAAATTTTCCATCTATTTGAATATTTTATTTTCCCAAAAAAAGGAAAATTAATAATTTTTCATCTTTATCATAACACGTATGTCTATTCAGACTTTATTTGGATTCTTTAAATCAAAACACCTTTTTATTTGATGGTGTAAAATGGTCCATTTTTTGCTTTCCATTGATGTTTCAATTTCCAATAAAATTTTAACTTATATCAAGTCAAGGAATAATTGTAGGCCTGTTATATAGCGTAACATAAATTTTGGGAAGAACCAAAAATCCAGATTTTGATAGGGGTGGCAGTTTGATACATCGAAATAACTTGACGAATTTAGTAATTCTTTCTACAAGGACCTAATAAACCAAATATTGAACCTATCAATTATTTTGTGGCGATTGTTGGCTATCAGCCAAACATATTTTCTAAGTTTCTTTCAATATACTTTAGTGGTTAAGGACTTAATATAGTTCTTTCCACAACAGAAACAACAGGTATATGCAACATTTCAACTACAAGATCTGAATTTCTTTATGAGCCCTTACTCTTCTTAGTTTTTTCCCTCCGCTTCACGAGATTTCCAATGCCACCACTGCTAGCATCTTTACAGCAAGTTTTATTTCTGTGAAACAATACAAAAACAATATTTAATAGTTAACCGGTCCAAGCATATGCACATGCACTTACATACATGTAATAGAATTGACTATAGCAAAAGAACTGAATATATATACATATATATATATATATATATATATTTCTTAAACTTGAAAAAAAAAACCCTCTTCTCATTTGTAACACTGAATTTGATGGTAGAGCATCCAAGTGTATAACAAGACTCATATTTCCATAATTTTCAAAAGATTCAAACGATTAAATTATGCATCTACATGCATTAAAACCCAAAATTGTTCATGCATGAAGTCACAAACACACAAAATAGGTTAGAAGAGAGACTTCATAGATCAAAATCAGGTATTAACCCCTTTTCTTTAAAACAAGGTGCCTATCCTTTAAAAACCAGATGTAACAGATGTGATTTTTAGAAACAAACTTTAAGACAATATAATAAGTAATAGAAAGTGACAAATAATACCCGCTTTCTCCATCTTCCTTGCCAACCTTGCACACAACAATTGTAGATTGTTCAACACTGATGCTTTTATCATCCTTCTCTTCCCTTCTCGTGCACATTTTCTCATTCTCATGTCGATTCTCGGAATTTCTAACCACATCATCAGATGAGTTTAGTTGGAAAGGATGTGGATGGAAACCATGCTTAGGTCCTTGAATAAAACTACATATAATATAATTAAATGTACAACTAAATAATAAGCATTTTACTTCTTGATTTCCAGTTCCAAGAATTATATAATAAAAAGAATATGCTCAAAAACTAAATCTCACCCTACTGTGTGTGCAATAGAATTGATCATATGATTGCCACTGGCTCCTTCATCTTGGTTGTCAAGTGCTCTGTCCAATTTTTCTCCTGCTTCATCAATTCTAATGATATCTCGCTCTTCTCCAACATCAATATTTCTCCTTTCATCAACAATGACTTGTTCTTCAAAAGCTCCATCACTGCTAATTATATGTCCCTCAACAATGACTTTCCAAATCCAAGAATTATATAACAAAAAGAATATGCTCAAAAACTAAATCTCACCCTCCTGTGTTTGCAAGTGAATTGATCATATGATTGCCATTGGCTCCTTCATCTTGGTTGTCAAGTGCTCTGTCCAATTTTTCTCCTGCTTCATCACTTCTAATGATATCTCGCTCTTTTCCAACATCAATATTTCTCCTTTCATCAACAAAAACTTGTTCTTCAAAAGCTCCATCACTGCTAATTATATGTCCCTCAACATGTATGCCAGTATTCTTTTCATTATCCAACTTATTAGTGATTGCTGCAAGCATCAATTTTCAAATAATATGAGAATACAAAGTCTAATTTAAACAAATGAAAAATCAATGTTATATTTATGCAAAGGGAAGTCCTTAGCTGAAAGTAATGTAAGATAGATTTTTCCTTCACCAACTTGGAAAATGGTGAAAGAAAACTGATTTTTCCTGTAATGTGGTGGTTGCTGGTACTAACTTCTTTTTTGGTTAAGATCATTTTTATTGTACTGAGATTTTGTGTTCTGTTTGCAGGGATCTTTGGTGGTTTTTTACTCCACTTTGCAGTTTTGGTGATTGTGGTTAGTTTTGTTGCTGTTGTTGCAGTATTTCATGCTTGCAATTGTAGGTACTGTTGTTGCAGTTATTAATATTTGGGCTGCTTCAGTTTTGTTGGTGGTTGTTTTGTTGCTTTGTGCCCTGTTGCAGTTTTAGATGCTTGCAGTTGTAGGCGATGTTGGTTGCAATGCTTTATTTTTGTGTTTGTTGTACCTCTTGCTATTTGGCTTCGGCTTTGCTTTGTCCTTTTTGGTCTTTAACCATTAGATTCAATTTGGGGTTTCTCAAGGGGATGCCCTTGTTTCTTCATGTACTTTATTGTTAATATTCATAAAAAAATTCCACTTTACCCAGGAAAATAAATTTAAAAAGCTCAATTACGAGCTCTCATTTCCGCTCACGGACGCCTTTGACACTCTTCCCACTACTTCGTGGGCTGTCGC
>JAOTQH010192012.1:0-14654 GCA_025631255.1 Cornus kousa
GAAATGAGAGGAGGAGATGGGGGGGGGGGAGGGGGGGGGGCGCTCTTTTTAGAGGATTAACTGCAAAAGCAATTTCATTAAAGTGATAGTGATAGTATGATAATGTAGATGAGTATAAAAAGCCCTACCCTCTAGAAAATGTCTTATATTGATAATGCATAAAATGGAATGTGACAAATGAATGATCATAAGATTACCTGTCTCACCAATATAAAGAAGCCTCTGGTAGTCTGGTAGAACTAGGGAGGATATCCAACTCAAGTACTGAAAGATTGGAATCTGAATTTTCTAATAAATTTGCCACTTTAATATACACTTATTTAAAATGTGTTGGCAATAAGCGGGATGATCAGTCTCACCAAACTACAAAAGGCCTTGTTTTATTTAAAATAACGTTCCTAGTTTGTAATTGAAATTGTACGTAGTGGACCAGTTATCCCTCTCTAACTCCAAATCCATGAATATTGAATACTAAATATCCCCTGCCAGCCATGCCAATTACCTCTTCCGGCTGCTGTCATATTAAGCTTAAAGAAACTCAATATTGGAATTTTCAATAAAATTATGTCTAAATAGCATAGATAATTCTAAAAAGTTGGATGCCTCCCTCCCTCTCTCTCTCCAGTCTCCAGCAATCAACTCTCCCAACTCACCATCATCAGTACCTCTCTCCAATCACATGCATTATATGGAGTAAGTGTCTATTGTAAAACTAAATTCTAAAATCTACAATAGCATAATTCATGATTAGGATTTCATCATTCTGCTAATATATATATATATATATTATTGATATAAAACAATGACATGAAAACAACAAGAATACATATAAGAGCGGAATTTTTAGTCCTGAATTTTCAACCAAAAATACTATATGGTAATATATTTGTATATGTATTTTCCCGTTTCCATTTTTTTATGTTGAATTTTTTAATTTTTTTCTTTTTTCACAAAAAACTGTATTATTCTCAAACATATTCGTATCCATTTTTTTTTTCATACTGTATTTTACTAACAATGAAAACTAGTCTACTGTTTTTCTAATTGTTAGGATATCATTTCTATGTTTACAATTTTTTGCTATGAAGTTAAGTATTATAGTAGGTTGTTTAAACAAAATGTAATCATGAGTCTTGTTTCCACGAGTTCTTGCCTGTCACCTTGCTAATGGAAATTAAGCTCAAAATGAGTATGGAAGAATAGAGGGAGAAATTTCATTGGAAGTTTTCAAAAATATACTCCACAAGGTTCAATCACACTTAGAAAGGTAAGTAAAACCTTAAACAACATAAGAGATAGATTGGCAAGAGTTTAGACCTCTTTTCACCAACTTGGTTTAACTGGATGAAATTCACATGCTAACCTTTTATGAACTTGAAAGCTTCTAAAAAGGATTTAGAATGTTTGTTAAAGTAAAAACGTATTTTGGAGACCTTAGAACAGGCTTTAACTGGGTGCTTAAAGTCGATATCCACGAAGGATCTTATATTTGGTCAAATCTAACCTTTCTGCCTTTAAGGAGTCGTAACTATTTTTACACTTGGAATTTTGTTGTGATCTTTATATATTAAGAAAATAAATTTGATAATCTTTCCGATTATTGGAGGATTTAAATATTAAAGTTACACCCTCTCTAATAGCTTAAGCTTTTAAAGTAGATGGGTAGTTAACATGGTATTAGAGCCAAAGGTCTCGAGTTCAATCCTCACCATCACCCTAATTAAAAATTGACGTGTTGGACCAAAGAAGGCCAGACATGAGGGTGTTGAAGGATTTAAATATTAAAGTTACACCTCTCTAATAGCTTAAACTTTTAGAGTAGATGGGTAGTTTAGCACCGGTGATATATTATATGACTAATTTCAAGTTTGTTTGGCCCCTCAATGAAAAGCCTAGAAAGTCAAGTCTATTTTTTTTACATGGACCAGGGCATTTTTTTGCATCATGGACTGATACAACTTGCCCTGAAGCTGTTCTAACACAATTTATGTCTGAATTGGATTTTAACTTGAGCAAAACAATTTCTGATTATTCTAGCACTTGAAGTAGGTTTCAAAAACCTATGAAAAGTAGTTTAGGGTTTACATGGAACATGACGTAACACAGTAGAAAAGAGAGTTTTTCAAGAATTCCTAGTTTCTTCTTTAGTAGTAGGGGATTTTTTCATTCAGACAGGTGGGATTTATCAGACACCATTCACACAACTGAGAGCACAAAGTCTTTTCGATTCAACTTATCGACCATTAATCAAGTAATTCTTCGACACCCATCGTTTACTCAAGGATACATGTTGAATACTCCCAAGGCATATCTATAATTTAAAAATAATTTTTTATTTTGAAAAGTATCTGACATTTTCTGAGATACTCCGGCCACATATCAAATACTTCTCAGCTAAATTGGGACCCAGGTTTAATAAATGTTGAATACTAAAATGAAAAGTTTTCAAGTTTAATATTGTAGTGTAACTGTTAGGAATAGGTTAGAATTTCTTTAAGAAAACAGTTTGAGATATAATGAGAATATATCATAACTAATTCAGTTCAGAATATAGGGAAAATTATAAAATTGGATTTTTTGGTATCAAAACTCCCATCTTCTTCTTTTGTAATTTTCTCTAGAATTTATCCTTGTGATACAATCTCAATCCTCAGATTGTTTGTCATATTTTTTTTATGAAAAATTTGTAGTAACAATATATATATACTTATATATGACAAACAAATATTATTTTAGATTTACACATAGGTATATATAAAGAGAAATGATCTCTTGCACACCGGTGAGCAAAAAATTTATCCACACCAACCATAGTGACCGTTGATTATGATTGCTATGTTTTTTCAGTAATTACCTTGTGTACACTTGAATCATATCCAACGGTTACTATGCTTGATGTGGAGAAAGTTTCTTGTTCACCGGTGTGCTAAAGATCATTTATGGGTATTATATGTATATACACACTAATTTTTCTACATATCTAGATAGATAATATATATTGCCATTTTTTTTTCCCTGGGCAAATGGAAGTTTTTTAAAAGATATGACAATAATGTGCGAAGGAATAAGCCAAGGCATACCTTTGGATCACAAAGAAAAGTAAACAAAGCACTACCAAGTTACCAACACAAGCAGTGGTGGACCTAGAAAATTTATGTAGGGGGAGCAAACTTATATAGTGGGGTTTTTTTGTAATTTCAGTGAGGACAATTTCAAAATTTTATGGGTATATAATACAAAAAGATAAAAATTCAGTGGGGGCGGATTCCCCCACTGAGCCTACAGTAGATCCATGCCGGAACACAAGCCATGAAGGAAGTGCAAAGCAGGAAATAAACTCTAAAAGAGCCTACAATCCAGAGAGATATCCAACACCTCCAGCTAGATGATCTGAGCTAAGGTAGAAGGAGATCTAGATGAATCTTCATTCACTTCCTTGTAAATTATTGTTATATCTATAAAAAATAAAATAAATAAATAAATAAAAGAGTTTGCCCACGGGTAAGGAAAAAAAAGAACTGTGTATTCTTATCCTTTTTTTTTATTTTTTTTTTTATGAATTTAGCATGTCATGTCACGTCCTAGCCCATACACGTGTCCATGCTTTAGCAACTCTGAGTAAATTTCTAACTGTGCATTGGTTCCATCAGTTTATATTTGACGTTTATATGCAGTCGGCCTCGAGAAAGGTATCGTGAGAGGGAAAATGGGAGGTCAGGTAGCGAAGGCAGTGTAAGAACAAGTACTGGCGGCTTGCAGTCTGAGTCTGCTCCTGCTAATTCACCCATGACAGCCATGCCAACAGTTGTTCTGTCTGGTTCTCGTCAATTTTCAGGCCAGCTTCCAACCATTCTACAATCACGTGACCGTCCAGACGAATGTGGGAGCAGTTATGACGAAAATTTTGACGGTAGCAGGGACTCGGGTGATACAGGTAGCGTTGGAGATCCAGAACTAATGTCCACATTTGAGGGACAGTCTGGTGGGTTTGGGTCTGCTCAAAGGCATGGGTCTAGAGGAAGCAAATCTAGGCAGATCATGGAGCGGAGAGAGCGGGATGGTAGGCGTGAAGGCAAGTGGGAAAGAAAACATTGACAAGTAATGAATGGCCAGTGAATGTAGTTGAAATTAGGGTATACATGGAAAATGTGCAATGTAGGATGCTGGTTTGCGATATCTGGAATATTTGGGATACAAATAACAGAATTGTGCATTATATTTTATTTTTAATATAAATACTTGCACATTATCTACATGCAAACCATTATGTGCTGGTTTACTCAATGTATAAATGGATACTTTCATTGTACGAGGGGTAATATGATCAATATTCACTCGGGGATTAATGCACAATATCAAATATTGAAGGACCTTTTTTAACACCTAGTAATAATTGATATAGAGGAAGCTAGATGCATAATTTTCATATTAGGGTTTTTTTTTTTTTTTTTTCTTCCCATAATTGACATACAACTACTATAGGTGCACGTGCGTTGCATGTGGGAACCTCTATTCGTAAAAACAATAATAATAATAATAATAATAATAATAATAAAATAAAAATTAATTAATTAATTAATTAATTAATAATTGTAAGGGAGATCTTGAGAGAGAATATATTGAAGCAAAATATTGTAACCAATATTATCAAGGGACTTGTATGCATTGAAAAGTCAATAAATGCATAAGGTGAAACCATGGATCCAAACAAAATAAAAGTAGTTTGTTCAGCCATGGTTAGCCATCTTTATTGCAATGAATATTCAAATCCTTTAAAAAGATGAGATACTCTGTATCTGTGGGATGATAAACCATTTACAAAGTCTTAAAAGTTGTTTTGTGAATAAAATTTACGAAAAATGATCCCTAAAACTTTTTAGTTATTGAAGTCAAATTTCTTGCAAGGATGAGCATAATAATAAGTTAAATTTATGCCAACAAGTGGTAATTTTTCTTGGATCAAAGGCTTAGAAGGGCCACATCGGTTGCTCAAAAATTTGAGGTATTTTTCTTGGATCAAAGTCTTGGGAATGCCACATTGCTTGCTTAGAAAATTGCCAAGACTAGTTCAGTTTTTTAAACTCCGAGTCAACAAACAAATCAATCCTTTTTCCCAACTCATCTCTCTCTCTCTCTCTCTCTCTCTCTCTCACACACACACCCACACATACACACATGTTAGAGTTTCTCTGTTTATGCCAAGCCTCCGCTTTCCTTCCTTAATTTTGATGAAACCAGTCATGAGTTCTCTTACCACTCGCTGAATTGAGACGGTTATTGAAATATGTGAAAAGTCAAATAAATCTTATAATAAACTTCTTAATGCAGTGGTTGATAAGGAGAGCTGATGGTTTGCAGGTGTGTGATATGTGTACGCATGCCTGTCTGAGCAACACCAAGCATAAGCATAAAGCAAACAGATACACAGCAAAAATTTCAATCTAAACTGCCCCTAAATTGGGCTACTCTCTCTTGGGTGTGTGCAAAACTCACCTAGTGAAGAACCTGGCTTTGGTGACACATGGGTATTATTGGTATCACATAGAACAACCACCATGATTGGCGTGGAGAAATGTAAATAAGAAGCTCCTGTCTATTATGTCCAAATCCAGTGTTACAACAATCAGAAGCAATAGAAGGGCTTCCTTAGTTCAGGGAAATTAAAGAGCACCAAATATATATGTATATATATAGATTTATATGCATATATTACAAATGTTTCACAAAGAATGGCGGGTGCTCTTCCTAATAATCCTCTTGCGGAAAAGTCTGCACGCCTCAATGCTGAGATCAACAGCAGCAGCAAGAGCCATAAAGATGGCAGCATCCTCCACGCAGGTCACATGACGCATAGCCAGTTGTACCAATGGCTTGCTGCTCTTCCCTTCCCCTTGCACTCTACATCTCATAACAAACCCTCCTACAGCTGGACTTAGTCCTGCAAAATCTCCGCTGCTTTGTGGACTGGGTATTGGAGTTGCTGGTGGTCGTGTCTGTCTGTCAGTGTCTATGAAAAACTCACCACCCTTTTCAGAGTTGATGAACACTTCGGACATGAGAAGGTCCCCACACTCCTGGCTTTCAGAGAGAAGGTGAAAACGGCAGCAAATGGAGTCTCTGATGCCACGCTCACGCCATGCCTCGAGCTTTCCCCAAGGCTGCCAGGTTTCCGGCCTGCAGGCATCAGGGCGAACAATCAACCAAGCTCCTGGGTTGGACTTGGCCACCCAATCACAGCCTGTTGACGGCACAAAAGGAGTTGTTATGAAGGCTGCTGCAACAGCTGAGCCAGAGAGATCATGTATCTTCACCTTCCATCCCTTCCTCTCTCTTCTCTCCGTCACTTGGTCAGCACTGCCCATAGAGCTTGACCAGTTAGCACACACAGGAACTACTTGAGACACCCTAAAAATTCGTTAGAATTTAATTTACATACAAAACTAATGACAGGAAGATTAGAGACGTCATATTTGAAGTCCCATGACAAATGGAAGACTGAAGACATACTGACAAGAAATTGATATAAAACCCCGTCTGTATGCCTATTAGATCTCTGAGAAGAGATGAGAATTTAAAATCATATATCGGGTTTAGGTTTAGTCAATATTGAAGGTTACCAATATTTCTGCCCATTTGCTGACTAGGTTTAAAATCTTTCTAAAAATCATATACATACATAGAACATGAACTCTAGATATTTTTATATCTTTACAGTTTTACAAAGTTTTGGCCAGCTTTGACCCAGTAATTTAGAGCCCATAGTCTAATCAACGGGTTCTGTTCAATTAGACAAGCAGCTCCTAGAATTCATGCATCAAAAGCTATACTGAACAGGAAAACCTCTTATGCAACAACATCTAGAGCTATTAAGATGAACGTGATAAGAAGTTTAAATATTTGTTTATGCCAAATTGTCAATCATGACATTGCTTTCAAATTTTAATGATAAGTGTAAATAGTAACAGTAAGTAGCAGCATCGAAATTTTTTAATGCAGATTCATATCACCTGTCTCCACTAAACTTGCAACTGAAGATAGGCTGCTTAATAGCGCCTTGAAGCTGAACTACCTGTGGACTTAATTTGGTCTCATCTTCAAACTTGAAAACATATCTTGGATCAGGGTCTAGTTTCACTCTCAAATGAAGCTCCGCTACTGGTTTTCCCTCCTGCTTGCTCTTGCCAATGCCTATCCACCCATTGAAAAGAATCGCTGGCTTTCCTTCACCCCATTCGGGACCCACCTCTAATTTAAATGTCCCGATCTGCTGCCTTTTGACGCCAATGCCACAATGGGACCCCTTCCGCCCTAAGAAAACAGCTATCTCCAGACATGCATGAGCAGCATAGAAGCATCCTGGTGCTAACAATGCTCTTAGATCAGATTCCTCAAGATAAAAACTTGAGGCTATGCTCTGAGAGTCCGGTGTTGATTCAGGAGAAGATACTAAAGGGACCAATGTTGTCTGCACTGGGAAACCTCGAAGACGGATCTCACATGAACATGGAGAAGAGAATGAATATGCAGCATTTGTAACTCTCCCAGGAAATCTCAGACCCAGTGAACTTATTGACAACCTAATAAAAGCCTGAGGATCCATTCTGGTCACAAGTATTTCCCCATTGATCAGCAACTTTTTTCTTGAACAGCTAAACAAGCCTGTTGCATAAGTCAGAACGGACAATCAGGGAGTTAAAATTTGAGAAGTTCTAATCACAAGAAACTTGGAAATACATTGAAGATTTCATATCCACAGGCAAAAATAGCAGTATAGCACGAGAAGTTGATTTCATTCTAGCTTATAACAGGACTCTATCTCAAACCCATATTGATTTGTGCATCATATATTAGGAAGATGATAAGGTATTGTCAAATATATATATAAAGAGAGAGAGAGAGAGAGAGAGAGAGGAAGGGGGTATCCATGATTCATAGATGGTTGGGTAAAGCAAGAGGAGCTCCCGAGGAGTAGCAAACAAAGGACCAACACAAACCATTTCTTGATAGGGATTTAAATGAAATCTAACCCCTTCTCTATGTTTGGGTCAAGCCAAGCCAACATGTCAGACCCATTTAGTTTTCCTTCCGCTTGAGGTACTTAGTATTGAAATGTTTAGTGCTATTGTTGAGTTGAAATTATGTAACACCATTTCTATGAAAATGTGTTACTGTAGAGTTGAAATTATGTAATAAAATTTCTACTAAAATGAACTTGATAATAGAAATACCAACAACTTAAGAATCAATATAAATATAATTTGGATTAGTTACATTAGTTGGGTACATGGGTTGGTTTATTCCCTTTCAATGAAGAACTATCATGATTTATTAGGTTCAAAATGATTGCAGCCACTTTAACCCCAACCTGGCTCATTTAAAATGGTTCATGTTTTCTCAACCCTACCCAACCTATAAACAGAATAGCTTGGTGAGAATTGCATTAACAGTTGGTTTATGTATTGGGTCGGAAATAGTTCCTCTTTCCCCAATGTGAAGTAAATCTAAGCCAACTCCAATCAACGAAGTCAGTAATTTGGATATCATAAAACTGAAATACATGTAACAATGAAAAGAGAAAGAGCCCAAAGTCAATGGAGCAAGATTAATCTTTTGTGTAATTTTTTTTTTCTTTTCAGCTGACAGCAGCATTCCATTAAGATAAACTGCTATCTAGCTCCCAACAGAGGAAGCTCACAAATACCATCTCTTCAACCATAGGCAAAATAGATCACAAACTTTATCAACCAATATCAGATTGAAATATTAGCTCTATAACCTCATGAAATCCTCTCTTCCCAACTTCCGTTGATGTATATTGTAATTGTCATCTAAAACAAATTTCACTAGTGTAAGAATGACTCATATTCACAAGTAGTCTATGATCACGAAGGATTAATGGAAATAGGGTTCGTGGTTAGCCAGAATACACCAATTATCAAGGCAAAGGATGACAGGTTGGCAAATGTCTAAACAGTTGAATCTACAAATGTTTGCCACTGGAAATATGAAACCAATCCTAAGTTCTGAAAGATATGTCCTTTCTTCCTTCCTTTAGTTACAAGCACTGTTTTTGCTTCCCAAAAAGAAAAAGAGCAAAAAGGAAAGAAAAAAAGGAAAAAAAAATGCTAAAAAATTCTTAAGAAAATAAGCTCTTTTTGTCAGCATATACTTTTCCGCTCTTATTTTTTGTAAGCTTAATAAGTACGGGCACTTCTACGAAGATGCCATATCCTTGTCAGACATGTTCATACATCGACACTTAGTGAACACTCCTCGACATGTGTTTGGCAAATACTTGGTTGACACATTCCAAGCACGAGCACTCACAAGTCTTACAAAGCACAAACACATCTTTAAAGGAGTTAAATCTAACAATCTAATTAACAAGGTGAACACAAATATAATTGTTATGCTAAAAATATAATATGTGAAATAAAAATCTTTATGACGCTTACATACTTTCATCATCTTCCACATTATACCATTCTTTTATATAAATTAGAAAATCAACCAAAGTATTATTGTTGTCTTCTATAATTTATGTATACAGAAAAAATTAATATTTTTTTTCCTTTTCTACACCATGTCCTTATCTTACTTTTTAAGAATTTAACACGTTGGCATATTTGTCCATATCCCATGTCCATATTTATCCTACTTAGGTTGTTAGACCAAATGGAGACAAAAGGATAGATAAAATTTGGGCACAACAGCTATTGTTTTAATCCGAACAAAGAATCGCAGGATCAGTAACACCAATATTGCTCTGTGTGTCTGCGTGTGAGTTTTTTGTCTGTAGATGTAATTTTCACTTCAAAATCAGCTTAGTCTCTGCTTTGAATGAAACATCAGCAATGGGTTTCATTTGGGGTGGATTAGACTAAAGGACAGTTTGCCAATTAGCCAATTTCATCAGACTTTGGCACTCATAAGTTTAATTCAACCCGAAATTCATTAATTCCAGTTGCAAAATCAAAATTGGTGCTTTAAATTAGCACTAATGGGACCAAAACCAAGCCAATCGACACTTGTTGAGCTTCTTTGTCATTTAGTTCTGCATTTTTCACATTCCAATGGACCTCAAAACAATAATATAAGTCGTTAAACAGACCTTTTAAAGCATAAAAAACCAAGAAAAATGGGAACACCCAGAAATTCCTACTCAAAATTGAACTCAGACCACCAATCAAATTGCCTATTCTTGCATAGAGATGGCCAAAAATAAACCAATAAAGCAAAGAAAAAGCCACTAAAAACACTCAAAATAACATGGAAAAAAAAAAGGGTACTTAAATTGGTATTAAAATGAAAACCCACCTTTTCTATGAAGCTTTCTCTGCCTTCAAAGCCACTTTTGAAGCTAAAAACACTCCATTCCTTGCGAAAACCTGTGAAAAATGTTAATAACTTTTCAATTCAAAGGCTGAAAACAACATTGGATGTGAAATTCACTAACTTCTCATCCAAGCACCAGTGAGAATTATCTCTGTCTCTCTCTCTAGACCTCCAACAAATAATGTTCGAAGATGGGCCGATGATTGTACCAAAACCCTCCTAGAGCATCACGTAGACTACACATAGATCACGAGAAAACGCCAGGAACCCGAGTCATGACTCTATGAGCTATTGTTTAAGATGAAATCGAAATAGACGGAGAAAGTAAAGGAATGTTATTAAATAAACAATAATATAATATATATATATATATATATATTTATATAGAGAGAGAGAGGGGTAATATATGATATAGAGAGAGAAACAAGGAGAAATGGAGCCTCCAATGCGATAAAATGAGGGCTGACAATGCATTAACCCATCCTATAATAATAAACAAAATAATTTCAAGAAACTAGTATATTAAAAAATAATAAAAATTATATTATTGGAGGATCCCATATTTGCACCCCTTTATCTTTTTCCATTTGATTTCTAATTTTTAATAAATGACATACACAGGTGTTTTATAATATATATATATATATATATATATATATATATGTGAACATGATTTGCACTTACCACTCTTATCTTTTTTATTTTATTTATTTGAGTTCTTAAAAAAAAAAAAATACTTAATACAAAGGTGAAAATAACATAATATTAAAGTTAGTAATGAGCAACACCAGCTAAATAAATGTATTTTATTTATATGATAAGATATAATCGACGAATAATAGATTGAAGTTAATATTTCATAACAGACTAAATCAACCGAGATCCTGTTCCCAAGACGCTATCACTGGAGTTCGGTCTTTCTTTTATTCTTGCGACGGACTTCACTCCTATTTCACCCTTAATTGAGCCTCTTATAGTTGAATAGTGATACCACGTGACATGGTATTAGTGTTGCACTAATGACTTTCTTTGACTTATTATTTAAAATAGTGCTTACATGCATCTGAATATGCTTAAATACTTTCATTTTTGTCATCATCCAAAACAATGTTGTCAAAAGAGGGATATTAATCACCAGAATATTAAATGTTTCGAATCAACTTACAAAGTCTCCAACTAGAGTTAGACACTACACCACTCCCTTATTTGTTACTAGTCACTAACAAGGCACTAAAATGTTCCAATTTCTACTTTGCAGTTTGACACTTTTGGTTATAGTAAGATTGAAAAAGAAATGTTTTTTTTGTCATTTAAAAAATTGATAATAAGTGGAGCGAGGAAACTCCTTAAGGATTTTCAAATCTATTTTAATGTTGCATTTAGAAAGCATTCAACCAGTATCATGAAATTGGAATTGAAAAAAAATTAATTTAAACTTTGAACTAAATTTTCTCCCATTTTAAATTTAACGCAACGATTTGGTATCCCAAACATAACATAAATGAAATTTATTAAAAATTAGTGGTCTACCTCACTTTGAAATTTTATTAGAGTGATGCTATATTTACACCATCTTTTTTCATTTGTGTTCTAATTTTTTAATAAATGATATACCCCACTTATGGGGAAAAAAAAAATTTATTACAAAGGTGTTAATCACATGGTATCATGATTAGATAATAATAAAGTACACTTATATAATATTTCTATTTATATGGCAATGTATAATTGGTTGGTGATATTACTGTTTCACTAACTACTCCCTCTAAAATTATCTTTTATAATAAGCTTATACCTTCCCTTTTGTTGTCATAAAAATAATACTAATAATAATAATAATAATAATAATGTTGCCAAAAAATTAATAGTTATATGACAAGATATATTGGCTGGTGATATCACGTAACACGATATTTCTAATGCACAGACGACTTTTTTTTAAAAGATTGTTCCTTAAAATATGTGCAGATATGCATCTGAAGATATGCTTAAAGACCTTCCCTTTTGTCGTCATTGAAAAGAACATTGAAAAAAAATGATATTTACAAGAGAAGATATAATTGGCCGATAATATCGTGTGACATAGTATTATTGTTGCACAAATTGTGCAAATGCATTTAAACATCGCCTAAAGACCTTTCTTTTTATTGTCATCTAAAAGAACTTTGTCAAGACTTTAATCGCCAAAAATATAGAAAATTTTGAATCATATTACCAAGTCTCTAATAAGAATTAAACACTACGACACTCCCTTAACTATCACTCACCACCACCAAGGTATTAAGTGTGTACATACATTTGAACATATGGGTAAAGACATTTCCTTTTGTTGTCATTGACAAAAATGTTGTCAGAAGACCGATATTAATCAACAAGAATATAAAATGTTTTAAATCAAATTGCCAAATCTCCAATAAGAGTAAGAAAATATGTCACCACTCAACAACCACTCACTACCATTAAGGCATTAATGTGTATAGACATTTAAATGTATGCTTAAAGACTTTTTTTTTTATCGTCATTGAAAAAAACGTTGTCAATAGACCGATATTAATAATCAAGAATATCAAATGTTTTGAATCAAATTGGCAAGTCTCCAATAAAAGTTAAACACTATGTCACTGCCTCAACGATCACCTGCCTCCACCAAGGCATTAAGTGAGTATATGCATTTAAACATATGCTTAAAGATTTTCTTTTTTGTTGTCATCAAAATGGACGTACATTGTCAGAACACCAATAATAATCTCCAAGAATATCAAATATTTCAAATCAAATTGTCAAGTCTCCAATAAGAGTTAAGACATTATGTCATCGCTCAACAGTCACTTGCCACCACCAAGGCACTGAAAAAAATCAGTTTTCACTCGTATTTTGAAACCATTTGTTATAATAAGATTGAAAAAAAAGGAAATGATATTTTTGTCATTCAAAATAATCGATGATAAAGGTAGAGTGCGACAAACCCGGGATTTTTCAAAATTATTTTTGTGTTACATTTAGAAACTGGAATATTACTCTTTTACTAACGACTCTGTCTAAAATTATCCTTTAAAACTGTGACAACCCTGGTTTTTAGGCCAGTGCGTCAGTGAAGAACCGAAAGAATGACCCGATAACGGATCTGAAATGCGGAAGCAAAAGATAAATCCAAGTCTATAGAGATACAACCCACCTCTAAGACACCAATGTGACATTCCAAGAAGTCACAAAGCTTAAGAAGAACAAAAGCAAAAACAAAGGCCAAAAGGAGTCAAAAACCATGACTAAGGGGCATAATGGTCAACTCACCATAAAAAAAAGGAACTTGACTCAAAACAAGTCAAACAAGGTGTAAAAAACCTAACTTAATCATTTCAAGACTTTCCAAGAAGTTACATGAACATTGGACAAAAATTCCATAAAATGCCATTTCCCGGTTTAAGCAAAATCTGACATCCTCTCACTAAAATATGTATAACTCTTAGTATGATTGGAATTTTGATACATAGTTGATTCCATTGGAAATTTGACTTCAAGATGATGAATTTAGGCTCAAGAATCACCCCATTTGGATTAGAAACGAAGAAGTTATGACCCGTCGAAGTTGGATGTCCAATGCTGAAACTGGGTTGAGATCACTCTCGGGATAGGCCATTTTGGTAGACTGAAATGACCCTTCGGTCTACCAAAATAAAAGTGCTGAGACCTGCATTTTAAAAGGAAAAGGTTCATGGTGCTTCGGTAGACCAAAATGGAGGTTCGGTCGATCGAAATAGGCTCAAAATTGATGAATTTGCTGCTGGAATGAGATGTTACTGTGCAAACACAAAACCATTTGACATCGGTCGACCGAAACACCTCGAAAAGCTGCTTTAAAGGCTGCTATGAACAAAAATGAAGAAAACTTTCTAAGTCTCAAATGGAATCCCCATGGCATGATCAAAATGCCAAATAAGCAAGTGTATGACAATGTGAACATATACGCAACTGTAATATAGATATTTAAACATGTCTCAATGGCCTACGGCCTCTTTACAATCCATTTACAAAATTTCACATGTCAAACCTCAAATTTGGAAAAGTTTACATTTCAAGCCAAAACTTGCAACTTAAAATGCATACATCTGAATATTAAAGCTTGTGGCCCTTGGCCTCATGTTATACACCTCTAATACAAGAGAATGAGTGTTATGCACACATTTTTGACAAATGAAGCCTAGAATGGCTTTTCAAGCCAATCTTCCAACAAATGGGAGCTTTCAACTCCACCAGTCATCCCAGCATAAAAGGAGTCACAACACACATCCTTGCACCTGAAATATGCCCCAGTATCATAG
>JAOTQH010192123.1:0-14652 GCA_025631255.1 Cornus kousa
TCGAAGGTTTTTATTTTTGATTATTTTTAAATTTTTTATGGTTACAAACATGGAGCATATATTAAACAATTTAAAGAGAGTACAGTGACAATTGATAAAAAATAAAATAAAAATTTTAAAAAAATAAAAAATTTGAAAAAATAAAAAATAATTTTTTTAAAAAAATGAATGGGTCCACAGGTCAGTGCGGGTTGACTCGACTCATTTTCAACCCGCCCATTTTAACCCATCCATAATGGGTTGAATATGGGTCATGACCCCATATTCGACCCGCCCATTTTAACCCGACTCAACCCGCCCATTTGCCACCCCTACTATTTACCCACCATATTAAATTTAATAATTAAAGATGGTATGTTTATTTATTATTGGTCACATCACTAGTGAGGACCTAAGTATCGACCAATAATATGAGCGTTCTTTTAATTATCAAATTAAATTTGGTAATTAACCATCATATGATATCCCATCATTTTTTATTTGGTAATTAAAGATGAAGTGCTCATGTCTTATTAGTCCAAATCAATAGTCAAAATATGTGTAGATCTTCACTAGTGAGGATTTAAGAATATCTCATATGATTATGAAGAATGTTAAGTGCAGTCCCTAGCTTATACTACCCAGACAATATATATATACTTGACCCTTTCACACTTAGGATTGGCCAATTTTAAATACATCAATTACTTAATTTTTATTTTTATGGGACCTACAAATATTACTTTTTAAAAATAAAAATATCCTTTTAAATTATATATATCCTTTCTTCTCTACCCTTTTTTAATCAATCTATATGAGAATGTGTGTGTATGGATTCTGAAAATAAATAAATAAATAAATAAAATTTATTCACATGGATTTTGAAAAAAAAAAAAAAAAGGCTAGTACAAGATGGATTATGAGATTTTTTTATTTTTTATTTTTAAAAAACAATATAGCAACTAATTTTGTATTTTTTTTCAAAAAAAATCTCAGGATCCATCTTGTGTATGGATTATTTTCTAGCTCTTTTTTTACTTTTTTTTTCTATTTGGATACTTTTCCAGGTTTCTTTTTTTTACATAATCCATTCATACAACATCAGCTATTTTATATATATATACACACACATCCCATATGGATTGATTAAAAGAGGAGAGAGAAGAAATAATAGATAATTTTAAAATGTATTTTCATCTAAAATAATAATATTTGTAGAGTCTCATAAAAGTAGAAATTCTAGTAATTAGTGCATTTAAAATTAACAAATCCTAGGGGTGGCAAACGGTCGGGTTTGAGTAAGGTCAAATAAAGGGGTTAAAAATAGGTTGTAGCCCATATTCAACCTGTTTATAATGGGTCAAATATGGGTTGAGTCACCCGTAAGATCCAATGACCCAATTTCATCCTTTTAATTATTTTAAAATAAAAAAAAAAACATTTTACTATAATTAGTTCCATCTTGTTTTAGTAAAAATTAAGAAAAAAGTTATTTTAATTGCTACGGGATAAAGTAAGTTATAAGTTTACAAAATCCATTCAGTACATATATACATAGGTGTTTCCTGGGGGGTTGGGTGGGGCTACACCGCCCCAAAAAAAAAAAAAAAAAAAAAAAAAAAAAAAAAGAAAAGAAAAAAGTATGGGTATACTTAGCCCAATGTTTTAAAAAATGAAAAATTAGTAGTAATATCAGCCCCTTTCAAATTTTAATTCATCTAAACAAGTCCAATATCTAAGCCACAATTTTAAAACAAATGTCCAATCAAATAGGCCCAAGCCCAAACAAACACTAAGCCAAAGATCAGAGAACTCCTAAATTCATAATCTTGCACAAATCAGAGAACTCACTCTTTTTCCCCCTCTAAAATCTAACTCTATTTTCTCTAAAAAATTTCAACTTTTTAATCTTTCGATCCTTAATTCCCCCTTGTTTAATATTAGCCCCCCTATTAACAATTCTTAGATTCGCCCTTGCGTGTGTATATATATATATATATATATATATATATATTCTTTAATATATTTTTTTTAAAAAAAATTGTATTTTTATATTATTTTATGAAATTTCAACCTTCAACTCATATGAATTTAAGTTAAACAGTGAACTCTTAATATATATTTTCTTTCGTATGGTCAAATTTGTATTAAAGTAAAAGAGAAGCAAATGATGTAAAAATGCCTAAGTTGAAAGTAAATGCCCTATCCAACCCACTGAACAATTGACATGGCCAAAATACAAACAAATAGGAACCATATGCATATGATCACACCCTCCAATTTTATTATTATTATTATTATTATTATTTTATCAAAATATATATATATATGTATGTACAAATCCCAATAATCGGCATTTTGTAGAGACATAATTTGTCAAAAAGATAAAATTTTCAAGTTAAATAATGAAAGTTCATGTGCATCATTCCTATTATTATAATTTATTAGTATTTTTTATAATAGAAATACAGAGATATACATGCATATTTATATATACATTTATATAAATAATAATAATAATAATAATAATAATAATAATAATAAACAATCTCAAACTCATCAATATTTATCGACTTGTTTTAGAGAGAGAACTGAAGGAAAAAGAAAAATTTCTAAAGAGAGAAACTTAAAGAGAGAGAGGATCATGGGTTTGAGAATTTTAGAAAGAGAAACGGAGTGAATGCAATATAGAATAGATGTGTGTTGTACTATTATGTGATGGGTGAAATATGAGTTGAATATATGTATTTCATCTCTTGACCCTCAAATTAAATGGTTAAAAATTATCCAACTCATTTTTGACTCACTTTAAATATGAACGGGTTGATAGGTTGTAATCTATTTTGTCACCCCTAACAACCTAACACCGACTCTGAAATGATAAGTGTGTAAGTAATTATAGAAGGGATGTAAAAAATTATACAAATTATATAAATTGTGGACAAAAAAAAGGAGCCGACACCATATTAAATAGGACAGGAAAGGAACCAACTTCCAATAAGGTTCCCTGAGTTACGTAGTTCACTGAAGTGGTTTTGCTTCTTCTCGGATTCGACTGGAATTGGTCAAAGTCACGA
Organism: Cornus kousa; assembly: GCA_025631255.1. NCBI lineage: Eukaryota > Viridiplantae > Streptophyta > Magnoliopsida > Cornales > Cornaceae > Cornus > Cornus kousa. The sequence goes on from JAOTQH010192123.1 coordinate 3,057, forward strand.
GTCATCATCGTTTTCATCACGAGAAAAAGAAAATAAAGTTATTGGAATTACTTAGTCCAAATATGTCCAGCTTGTAGCGGACTGCCAAACGCGGAGGAAGAAAAATTGTATGGTGTGACTTGCGTCCTCTTCTGCTTCAAGTCCCAAAAGCGACGAAAGCATATCGTCAAAAGAAGATGTTTGCAATGTGAAAATGCTACTTATGATCTCCATGTCGACAAGCCCGAGTGAGAAAACTAAGAATTTAGTTAACACGCTTCATAATTGCATTTTGAAAAAAATAATAATAATAAAATCCCATGAGAAACAAGCACTAAAAAACAAAGAGTGTTTGACGAGTTGTGTACAACACTTTGAAATTAAAAATTATTAAAAATAAAATAATATCACAAGTGTTTAGCTATTCACATTCTTGTCACATTTCTTCATAATTTAATTATACTAATAAATTAGTAATGTCTAGAAACAGATCAAATAAAAATTAAAGATACTTCAGCAAGCTTTTCCCCACTGGTATATGTGAAAACGATTACATGATTAGGTGTAATCCAGTGAATTATGGGACATTTTAAAAGACTCAATGCAAATATTATTAAAAAAATAATAAATAATAAATAATAAATATGGACTCATTCAAATTTTGAATAGGACAAAATTTTGGTTGCCAGATAGAAGTATAGGTAGGTAGACAAGAGTTAATTTCCTCCCAATCAAAAAGTGACATAACATAAGTTGCATTGAAAGTAGCTTGACCTTGTTCACTTACTAAAAGTTTTTAACTGACATAACGAGTTTTCCATGACGTGGCAGTCAAACCGCAATAATAGACTTTATTCGCTGTTTCTTTCCATCCTATTATGCTCTCAATCCTCTCTACATTTTCCACATATTCACACACAGCTGCACCGCCTGTCAATTTTCCGCTTCTTTCTCTGCATTTCCATCTGTCCAAACGCGTTCTTCACAGGGAAAATCCTCCTAGACTGGACCCATCAATCTCCGATCATTCTCCATATATTCAGCACTCTCTCTCTCAATTTTTTTACCCTTACTACACAAAAACACCATAGTTATCCATGGTGGTGAAAACCACCACCATGCGGTGGCTCTCAGATATTGGCCTTCTCAGCGGCAAAAAAACCGCCAAGGCCCCCCTCGGAATCCTCTCATTCGAGACCGCAAAAACAATGTCAATAATAATCTCTCTCTACAAATCTCTGTCGGATCACGAAATACTCAAGCTGAGAAATGTGATCTTGAAATCCGAAGGCGTCCTTTATTTGAATTCCAATGATGAAGACTTCCTTTTGAACCTGACGTGCGCAGAGAGACTCGAAGATCTAGATAAAGCTGCAACCTTTTTGGCTCGATTGGGCCAAAAATGCTCTAATTTGTCTCTAAATCGCTTCGACGTTCTATACACCGATCTCAAATTGGGTTTCTTGGATGTTGGAAAACTAGAATATGCGTCGAAAAAAGCAGAGAAAAAGATCGAAAAGATGGAGAATTTGATATTGGCCACGTCTAATCTCTATTCAGCATTGGAGGCTCTCACCGAATTGGAGATAAGAACGAAAGTTGAGTCAATGGAAGAAGAGCAGTCACGTAATGCAGTCCCAAAAGACGAATTTCGATCTTTTCAATCAGAAGATCTCTTTCCAAAGAAGACAAGTCCAAAATTTCAGAGAAACTTCCCTGTGGAACCAGAGTTTTGACAAGAGTGTTGGCCTAATGGCTCCAATCCTCTTCATCGTCTACAGCCGAATTTGCAGCCTCTTCGGCCCCTACATTCCAATTCTCCCTCGCGTTTCATTAAGTACAATAATGTCTTCCCATCCCAGAGAGATTAGCAAAATTCAGCCTGACTCTTGCCTCATCAAACAAATAAGTCGGTCAGGACCGATGCCAACAACCTCCAGACCGAATTTTGTGAGGTTTTATAGCCGAAAATCAATTTGTTTTTCGCCAGAAGGGTCATCTTTTGGTGCAAACAATAACAGGGTGTTTCATGCGGCGGGGACCTCCACTGTGGGAGGTTCTGGCCTCGCCACACGTTATGCCAACGCGATTATTCTGGCGGAGAAGTACTTGGACACTGCTGTGTGTGACATAACGAGTTTTCAACGTGATTATTCTCGCGTTATGTCACGTCTGTTTAGTGCGCTTGGAGTGGGGGAAAGAAAGCTATGTACAGAAAGTTGAAGGGTTTATGTCCAAGCAAGGGCGGACCTAAAGACCATAAAGAGAGCCCTAGTAGTCATCGATCAGTAGGAAGTTCCCAAACCTGCTTTAGTCTAGAGATGGTTATTAGAAGCTAATTCTGAAAGCAGACACAAAACACCCTAAACATCCTTATAAGTAGTATTGGACTGAAACATTCAAGATTAACAACCATAGTTCATTATCATCATATACTACTTCCTTTGAGGAAAAGAGATGAATCAACTGAGTAAAGTGTAAAGAGGAGGCTCAAAATCAATCACAAACAATTGAAAGAAATTTAGCCAAATCTGAAATGAAACCGCATCTTGAGAAAGTACATAGTGGCTTTTGAAAATGAGAACATTATAATATTTTTTTTGAATCTCAGCTTCAAATCCAAAAGATGGTAAAAGGACTTGGTTTGAGACATAAGTTCAGGTAAGCAGACACGGAGGGAGACGCCTAGAACAGCATGCTGATGTATCATAACTTCCACAAATCTACCCATCCCACCATAAATTCTACCTTGCAACCTTCACAAGCGCACTGCAACAAAATCTAGGCATAATCTGTCAAAATTAATCACCAAAACAGATTTAGTTACAATTTCATAATAATCATTAATGCAATAAAGAGTAAAAATTGAGAAACTCGGTTTACCAATCTATAAGAATATGAGCAAATAATAATGCACATAAGAGCTCCTTGAGCATCTAAGAATTCCAATACTAATTCCTGAACTAAACAAAAGAAGGAAAGAATCTATTGACATAAGTTATATTTCATTTTTTTCATTCGTAAATCACCCTGGAAAGTTAGCTATATATATAACACACAAGATCAAAAGAGGAGGGAAGAAAGAGTCAAACCACTACCACTGTGAGCTGTAAGCAAGAGAAGAAAGAAAAAGGTAATAATTGTAAAAGTCGAATTTTGTGATAAAAGATTATCTTTTTAACATCTATAAAAATAGAAACACATATTAATTAGAATTGTAATGGATTTTCAATCAATCAAAGATATTAAAGTTTTCTCTTCCCGAACGAGTCCTAGATATTTCAATTCTCATTTTAATGAAAACTGTGCATTCTTATAAGTTTTTTTGTCGGCGTGAAATATATATGTTGACCACAACAGTATAAAGGGTTTCACACTTGAAAGTTCGCCTTTTGGGAATCTCAAACCCTACCCTGCATATGGCTTTCTCTCCTCTCCTTCCCCGTACACTCCTCTACCATTAAAATCATTTCACAGTTCCCTCCTCTATTTTGGACTACAACAATATGGTTCAAGCACAACATACCCAAGCATAGCTTCACCCTTTGGATGACAGCCCTTGGTAATTTAAACACCCCACCCTTGATAGATCTAGTATGTCCTACCTTGCTTCAACAAACCTATGCCCTCTGTGTTCTCCATGCATGGAAAACCATTCACATCTCTTCTTTAGATGCAATCACTTCAAAATTTTCTCAACTTCCAATACAATGCCACGGAATGGCAAGCTCTTCTCTTATGCTGTTCTCTTATTGGCTATTTCTCTGTCCAGATGGCTCATTTTTACTATTGGGATTTTCCCTCCACAGAGAGTGAAAGAAAAGGTATATTGGACATGACGTACACCTGAATCCCTAAGTATGGAAGCAAAACCTTACCCCGGCCAACGAAGTCCTTATCCTCATATGGTAATCCTGAATCCCTAAACCTGGTTCATATGACAACCATCCATACTCCCGCCCCCACCCCTCCTTTTTTTTTTTTTTTTTTTTACAGAACCATGTACAAGGGGCACGTCTTATGAACATGAACAAGAATTAAAACATAGTGTATACATACACATTGGACTAATGCTTAACTCAAATCTATAATCTCATATAAAAAGGGCAAGCAATAAGCTAATACTAAGCCACAATCCCAACAACCGAAGAGCAGCAACAAAGGCTAATATCCTATATTCCTACTTTAGCTAGAAATTTGAGTCATAATATTATTCATACCATATAAAGTGTATGTATTAGGGGGCTGTAAATGCCAATTACAATTAAGATCAGATTCTTCTGAATCATATGAGCATTAATTTCAACACATGCTTCATAACATATTTATTAGAAAGTAAAATTTATATACAAAATTGAATAGGAATTGTTCAAAGTAGTTCAATTTGTCATTGCAACATGAGTCTCCTTTTCCTCTTTCACAAAGTATTAGGATACTTATACCTACTTCGTTTATGCAGAGAAATTATAATAAATTCATCTAAGTTGCTTGCTCCATATTGACATTCCTCTTCCCAACTAAAGTATAGATGCAAAAGTGCTCGATATATAATTCTTCTTTGTGTGTGTGTGTGTGTGTGTGTGTGTGTGTGTGTGTGTGGAGTGGGGGAAAGAAAGCTATGTACAGAAAGTCGGAGGGTTTATGTACAAGATGGAAAGGCCCTAAAGACCATAGAAAAAGCCCTGGTAATCATCGATCAGTAGAAAGTTTCCATGCCTGCTTTAGTCTAGAGATGTTATTAAAAGCTATTCTGAAAGCTGAAACAAACACCTTTGACATCCTTGTAAGTATTGGACTGAAACATTCTAGATCAACAACCATAGATCATTATATCATCATTTACTACTTTCTTGGAGGGAAAAGAGGAGAGAAATCAATTGAGAGAAGTGTAAGGCTGAGGATTATTGAGGCTCAAAATATAAATCACAAACAATTGAAAGAAATTTAGCCAATGTGAAATGAAACCGCATCTTGAGAATGAAAACATTTCATGATAATATATTTTTTGAATTCATATTTTGAATCTCAGCTTCAAATGAATCAAATCCAAAAGATGCTAAAAGGACTTTGTTTGAGACATCAGTTCAGATAAGAAGACTATTTGGAAATGATCGGAATTAACACTACCACTAGCGGAGGGAGACGCCTAGAACAGCATGTTGATGTATCATAACTTCCACAAATCTACCCATCCCACCATAAATTCTACCTTGCAACCTTCAACAAAATCTAGGCATAATCTGTCAAAATTAATCACACCAAAACAGATTTAGTTGCAATTTCATAATAATCATTAATGCAATAAAGAGTAAAGCAAATCATTCCACGAAAGCCTCAAACGACAAAAAGTATTGATCGATTTCCCCTTGGTGGAAACAAATTTCTCATTTTTCTTTCATTGTCAAGTTTATTATTTGAACAATATGACAACCAAACAAATGGCCACAGAAAACAACATTTTTTTTAAGCACAGATGTGCTGATGGTAATCAGAACTTACAACAATTGCTCTATAGTGTTTATATGTAATGTACATATACTGTACTCATTAAGCGTGGAGCAAAAAATGAAAAAATGTAAAGATAAGGCCAACCAAACCCATATAAAGGTTGCCTTGCACATCCAATGATATCTAAGTTTAACAGATTCCATTATTCAATTAACAAAAAAAAAAAAATTACAGATAACAAAATAATCAATCAAACTTTGTCAGAACCTTAAACTCCAACACAAGCCTCTATTTTTAAAGCATCAAAATAATCCATACTGAAAATTTGGTATGATAAATTGTTGCAAAAGATTTCCTGAATACTTAAAAATTGAGAATCTTGGTTTAGCAATCTAAAAGAATACGAGCAATAATAATGCACATAAGAGCTCCTTCAGCATCTAAGAATTCCAATACTAATTCCTGAACTGAACAAATATTCAAATCTATTGTGAAGAATTCTACTTATGAAAACAAATCAGAGCAAGAGTTACCTTAGCACAATTTGTTGAATTTTTCTCAGCTACAATTTATATCGAAATAAGCTCTCCACATGTTTGGTGTAGAAACCAAATCGTAATGCATCTCCTGGTATGTTTGATAAAGAATTGACCATTCTCAATCTTTTACTTTCCAAGTTATAATAAAACAATTTTGGTGCTAGCGATTCCGGATCATATACCCAATCCGTATTATAAGAACATATTGAATTTAGTAGAATCTCACCGGTATGGATCGAACCAATTGGTTTAAATTGTATCCTGTCATGGCCATCCTCACTTATAAATGGTGTTCCATCATAATGATCTGGAAAGATGAAATACTCTATTTTCCAAACATTGTTTGCATAGTCTTCTAATATCCAGATTGTCGTCACCTCACAATCTATCAAAGCCAAATGTTCTCTCAATTCTATTAGAGAACAGGTATATTTTTTACAACCTTGGGGGAGTGGTATGCATCGAAACTTCTCTTCTCCAACTTCGAAAGCCACTATGACATCTTCATCCGAAATGGTTTCTAAAGAATATATAACACCGGCAATGCAACGAGGTCTACTAAAAAAGGAGAACGTTTGATGTGGGACGTAATCAATATTTCGCCACAAGTTTGTGCCCAGAGTCAAAATCTGGTACTCGACTCTTCCTTTCACCTCTTCCAGGCTTCTACTAGTAATCACACATTCACTAAGGATTTTGTAGTTCCCGGAAGAAGGATCAAACCCTAAGTAATATTTTGGATGCACGTCAAATCCCGTTCTTGGTGGTTGTACCACAAGGTCCTGAAATTCCTGAACCGAAGTTTTACTCATCTTCAACGGTGGAATGGCTATGCGTTCTCTTGTGCTAGGGTTCCATATGCAGGTTTGGATACAAATTAAGCCGTTTACATGTTGTGAAGTGTCATTAAGTTCGGGATCTGTGTAGAACAAATTCGGCACCCTCAGTAGGTCAACCTTGTTTGATCCACCCTCTGGATCTAGACAATATAGTTCAGAACCCATATGTTCATACCTGAGGAGGATGCCAACACCACCAGGTCGTATATGACTGTTTATTATGAGATACAATAAAAACTGGATAGTCGATTATGGAGCACCAGAGTTTCGAAACACATCGAAATCTCAATAAAGCTTTGACAGGGAGTTGTTTCAGTATATCGACAATAATCTCTGGCACGATATATATCGAATCTACCTTTTTCCTATTCTCCATGGTAGAAGAAACCTTTAGGTTTTTCCTGGCATTATTGCGTGGATTGCAATGTGCTATCAAAAAATATGGTAAAAAATAAAATATAATAAAAAAATTTCGTTATTATAAATAATACTAGTATTAATTAAGAAAATTAAAAAATCATAATAATTAAATAATTTGTATTAGAATTTTATAGAAACTATTTTAATAGGTAATTTGTGTTAAAGTTTTATAGTAACTCTTTTAAAACTCTTTTTATATTAATTAATAAAAATCATATGAGAGAGAGTAAATATGTGTATAAAAGTAAAAAAATAAAATATATATAGATATATATATAAAAGAAAATTTTTGTTTATTATTTATTATATATAAATAATATTAATTAAGAAAATAAAAAAATCATAATAATAAGTAATATGTGTTAGAGTTTTAAAAGCTCTTCTAATAAGTAATTTATGTTAGAGTTTTATAGAAAGAGTAATGCTTGCATCCTGCGTAGGGAGGACGAAGTGTTTGTGTGTGATGTCCATCACTTTTTCAATTTTTCCGAGCACTTATCATTTTCGGCATAAGTGATTATTTCATTACCTCAGGTTGCGTGCCTGTAACGATCCAACTCTTCATGGATCCGGATCATTAAACGAGTCATTACCCGACCCAAAATCAATCGAGAGTAAAACGGTCCTTTCACATTAATTTGAATATCAAAGTCCAAAATGGACAAAATAGTTATTTGCCGCGATTTAATAAATTGAGATACAGTGGGTATAATGGTCATTTTACATACTCATTTATTTATTATTATTATTATTATTATTATTATTATTATTATTATTAGTTTGCTTGAACCTGATCCCCACATTTGGAACAGGTTCCAAATGGGCAGAATACACAAACATGTTTATCATTCTTGGAACAGGTTCCAAATGGACAGAATGCTTAATTTGAACTTTGAACCTGTTCCTCATTCTTGGAATAGGTTCCAAATGGATAGAATGCTCAACTGCGTGAATCAAAATACCCTTTGAACCTATTCCTTAAATGATGAACAGGTACTGAAAGTCCAAAATTTTGAAATTAGCCCAGAAAAGCCTAAATTTAAACACTTGTGAACATGAGTACTCCCTTGGTCCATTGATACTCTTACTAAAATCCAAAACATAATCCAAATCTTCCTTTTTAAGACAAACTAACACAACGAGGTAGTAACAAGATCAAACAAGACCATTATTAAGTCCGTTACATCATTAAAATTAATCAATACCGTCATACATTAAAAATGTGGCCTTAAGGCCTTACATGGTTCTTGAAGTCAAAATGTGACGGCAAAATACAAATGAGTAGTCTCAAAACAATCTCTAACTATGGAGGTGATACAAAATAATCCCCAATGCTATATACAACAAATAGGAGTAAATGCACATCAAGTACAAAAGTCCAAATCCGTCAACCCATCTACACCAGTGGTGGATTATCGTCCGCCACTATTTTGCCAAGTCCTGAAAAATGTTAATTATAAAGGGGTGAGCATAAAACTCAGTAGGTGACACTTAAGACACGTCTCTTGTGTCCCCGTGAATCCAACCAAAGAATAGGACAATAGGAATGGGGATCATACATTGTCGGGATAACACAACTTAACAACAAGTCTCGTTTTAAAGAATAGAATGCTATGGGATGTAATGCATGCCGAATGTCGCTCCCCATTTTCAAAACCATCACTTTCAAACCGTTAATGTAACCCCCTTTGGTGACTCCGCAGCGCCGAGAGAAGGATTGGCTACTGTCCTTAACCTTTGGTGACTCCGCAGCGTCATTATGGGGCCCAGATAGCTCAACCACGCTAGGGGAATCTCCCTAGTTCCCTCTATGTTACATTAACCTGTAACGACCCTAAACTAATACCATTTTTTTTTAAAAAAAAAAAAATTCGGCATAACCTCCCCTAAAAATGGACCTACCGTAACCTGTTTAACTGCATTTTTAACTTGTCATGCAACTAATTTTCGAATTCACGACAACAGTATATGATCATACACAATCAAATAACACCGATAATTACTTTAACTAAAATTATTCTTCCCATTCATCAACAAGGTTACATGCTATCAAATTCCAATCTAAAATACCATCAAATACCTTAGTTACATTACATGACAGAGTTTTGCAAAATATACATATACACCTTTACACTTTTAGTGCTTTGCAAGAATAATGGGGGATATACAAAAGACACAAAAATGGGCTTTTAGCATCGCTCAAGCTTGAGGTGGGTTGTCATCCACCGGTTCTTTTCCAAGACCTGAAAGAAAAATGTATAAATAGTAGGGTGCGCTATATGCTCAGTAGGTGACACTTAAGACATAATTCTTGTATCCTAGTGAATCCAAACAAAGTATAGGCCAATAGGAGATAGGGGTTATGCTTCGTAGAGGAAAGTAGATACATAATACAACTCAAATCTAAGCATAACAATGCAATGCTATGAAATGCAATGCATGGCATATCACTCCCCATTTTCCATTCTCAAAACCATCACTTTCCAAAGTTAATATAGCCCGCCCTTTGGTAACCCCGCCGCGACACGAGAGGAGGATTGGCTACCGTCCCTAGGCCTTTGGTAACCCCGCAGCGCCGTCGAGGGGCCCGAATAGCTCAACCACGCTAGGGCGACTTCCTAGTCCCCTCTAGGCTATACTAACCTCCGGCCAGTTGGTAACCCCGCAGCGACCGGGTTTGCATAAAACCAATTTCCAAAACAATCATCCCCAAAACTCCCCATTTCATTTCAAAACAATTTCTTCCCTTTTTATGCATCCCAATGACATGTGCATGAATGTAAATATGAGCTCAACATCATTAAATGGGAAATTTGACACAATTTAAATAAGCATATTCTCATACATCAATTTCATCATGCTAGCACATAGTAAACATAGTAAAACAATAACTACACATAATTTGCACATGAACCAACCATATTCAAGATCATGAAAACAATCTAGACATCATTAAAACCATCATAGATATAATTAACTCTAAATTAAGCATATTCGACACAACATGGAGATAAAATTCACAATAGAACAAGACTAGAGTGGATTAAGATGCCCCTACCTCAAGATTGCACCAAAACCTTAGAAAATGGGTCTCAAATTCGTACTCCAAAGAGGGCTCAAAGCTGGAAATTGTTGGTACTAGTGCGTAGAGCTCGCCGTGCTCGTCGTTTTGCCTTAAACAGTTCCTGATTCCGACAAGTAATGAAGAAGAAATCTTGGATCAAAGTTTTGCTCTCAAATAAAAAGGAAAAAGATTAGAAAAAGAGAAAGAGAGAGATGGACGGGAGTGAGAGAGAAAGGGGAAGTGAAATTGTGGTCTTTAGACCACTTTTGGCTTTAGTGGTGGGTCCCACCACCTTGATTTTTCTTTTTGCACTAATTCCACTCCACACAAATAAACATATACCTCACCATACAGATGCCACATAATTCCCATAAATTAAAATGTGAAAAATGCAACAGGACCCAACCACAATCTTGTGTGTAAAAGTGAAATAACCAAAATACCCTTGCACTGACGAAATTCTGGAAAAATTCAAAAATGCAGAAAATTGCAAAATATTACAATCTCCCTAACTTAGAAGGATTTCGTCCCCAAAATCAAGTCATACCTGGGGAAGAAAATAATTCTGGGTACTTAGAGCGAACCTGCTGTTCCAGCTCCCAAGTAACCTCCTCAACTCCGTGGTGCCTCCAAAGAACTTTCACCAACTGAACTGTCTTGCCCTTTAACACCTTTTGTCATGTGTCAAGGATCTGCACTGGTTCCTCTTCATAGGAGATATCTTCATCAATGTCTACGTCAATCCAATCCAAAACATGAGATGGATCCGGTTCATATTTTCACAACATCGACATATGGAAAACATTGTGAACTCTGTCCATCTGCGGTGGCAAAGTAAGCCTGTGGGCAACTTCTCCTACTCAGTCCAGAATCTCAAATGGTTCAATGAATCGTGGGGACAACTTGCCACTCTTCCCGAACCTCATCAGTCCCTTCCGTGGAGAAACCCGTAGAAAAATATGGTCTCCCACTTCAAAAGATAGCGGTCGTCTCCGCTTATCTGCATAGCTCTTCGGTTAACTCTGAGCTGTGAGCAATCGCTGTCTGATCAATTTATTCTTCTCTGTAGTCTCGAGTACAATGTCAAGTCCTAAAGCAGCTATTTTGCCTCCTCGGTCTAACAAACTGAAAATCTACAAAGTCTGCCATACAACGCCTCAAACGGAAACATCTCAATGCTCGTCTAATAACTGTTATTGTAGGCAAACTCAATAAGTGGAAGGTGATCCTCCCAACTACTTTCCAAGTCAAGTACGAATGATCGAAGCATATCCTCCAAAATCTGGATAGTACGTTCTGACTGTCCG
>JAOTQH010192233.1:0-14651 GCA_025631255.1 Cornus kousa
CACACACACACTAGGACACTTCAGTGCATTCACACACTCCCCCTGTCCGAAGCAGCCATGCTTGTACAAAAAATTTTTACAATACATACGTTTTTGTACTTACAAAATACGAGGTAAGTTTTTTTTACCTCTACTCTTTTTACACCAAGGAGAGGAACCACCACCATGGAGGGGATCCAAACACACATAACTCAACACTGCTACAGCCGACACTTGCAAGAGTCCAATAGCAAGCCACCATCAAAATTCAAGTAATAGATATATATAGTTTTTTATTTTAATTTTAGACTTGAAATAATGGTATTGAAACGTATTATCACTAGTATTTTGATTCATGAAATAAGAAATTTTTAATTTTACTTTAAGACTCCAAATGGTGGCATTGTAATGTAGTCTTCAACGAATTAAATGGGGATTGTTACATTATTATTTTGCTTCATGAAATAATAATGGGGATTGTATCACTATTATTTTGCTTCATGAAATAATAATGTTACATTTGAATATATGTATTGTGTTATCAAATATTATAATATTAAAAACTATATAACAAAGAAGAGTAATAATGGTAAGAAAAGAGTCACAGGCTCTTCATATTTAGTCATTAAATTGAGAAAAAGTATTAGATAATTGATTTGATTATTTACATACTGAAAAAACTTTTTCAATTCAATCGTTAAATAAAAAATAATGTGTCCTCAATAACATACCTTTTGTTCCGCTTCCATCTTCGAGACACAAAAAAATTACAACTCGATCGGACACGTTTTGAAACCAAAATTTGTCAATTACAAAATTATATATCTCACAAATGTCTTTTTTTTTTTTTTTCTTTATATTCTTATATTTCTTCTCCTTGTATTCTTCTTCTTGCCTTCTCTCTCTAATTGATTTGGCTTACAGTTTGAAATAAGAAGAACAAAGCTGCGCATGATATGGTTTTTGAAGAAAATATATTTACTATTGCACTCTGTCGTATCTTGACCGTGTCCTAGCGTATCCATCCATGTCCTTGGCATATGCGAACCGTGTCTCGCCATATCTGTTTTAAAAAAATCATCCTTTTAAAATGTAAATATATCTAGCTAGCTGAATCCCAAGTGTGCCCAGCAGTATTCCCAGCATGTCCGTATCCTTTTGAGCGTCCAATATTGCCACATTACCTCTGACAAAGTATCCGAGCTTACTAGGTTTTGATCCTTTAATCACAAAACAATTATTTTTCAAAGCTCAAACTGAAATGTCATAATTCAAAACTGCAAATTTCTTTCTGCATTAGTCTTGTAAGAAATAAATTTGCTGACAAAAAAAAAAACCACCACCACCAAATTTATACTTCAATATATTCTCAGAACTGTATCCACTGAACACCACTAGTTTATTTTCTGATTTCCCCAACATTTGTTATTAATTAAGCAAACACTGCATCTCTATCTTCCAACCCACAAAGATTTAAAACAAAAAAATTTTTGTAAGCATAAAACTCACTAGCATTAATTAAATTTCCGTTGTAATAAAAAAATAAATAAAAACCCTAATATGGTATTCCATGGTCACACCAATAGGGATTAGTGTCTTACAGAACCCAAAATTCAAAAGAAAAACAAACCTACAGATCATGGATACCATAACCACAAACACAAACTCCAAAAAGTATCTATTATTATGTACAAATACTAACTGTTATAACAACTGTTGCTAGCATTTATATCTTATACATATTCCCAGAGATCAAATACTTTCATTTCACATAAAAACTTGAACATATTTATTATGTCTTTCGGAACTTAAAAACACAGTTGCAGATACAAATTCTGAAAAGCAGAACGAGTATGCGTAACTATAAGTTCTAGGATCCACATGCTGTCCCAAGGATACTCTTCTAATAACATAAATCATAGGAGAAAATAATGATTAAATACTGTTATGCAAAAAACAAACAAACATACATGGGAAGGAAAGAAACTGCAGATTTTACAATTTTTAGTTTGAATATAGGCAAAAGTGTATTTTATTTATTTATTTTTCAAAGAGGCAAGAACTGTATTGATCAAGAAGCTATACAATCAACATTCAGAGCATTACAATCAACATTTATAGAGTTGCAAACCATTCGATTACACAATTGAACCAAATTTATCCGCAAAAGTAGAAAAGAAAATATCAAAATAAACAAATAAATTCATTTTACACCATCTATTCTAAACTATCATATACTTCTGCGTGTCGGACCATTTTACCATTTCCATTTTTTAGTTTTTGATGAACAGAATCATTTCCCTAGTTGCTTTGTATCCACAAATGAAGTTCATTAAAACTATATATACTATACTGTTGTGAAAGTCTACATCTTGTGTACTTCTGGTCTTAATACTTGACCCTTAGATTCACAGGTGAAATGAAAATTAACTTGCATATATACGGATAGAAAAATAGCCACAAGAAGTCAAATATATACATAAATTTAATTTACTTAGAAATCATTAAAAACCTTAAAACATACTCTTATATAGCAAATTAAGAACTATTTTCTTGATTATAAATGTGTTCCTATATATATATATAATCCATTTTTCATATATGAGTTCCTTTTGCATATGTAAGAAAATATGACCCTCCTTCATTCAAATCGGCACATCCAATAATCAGAGAGTCTGAATCTTATTTAATAAACACCTTTGACTAATACAAAGATACTGTAAAATTTGAAGAAAGCACCAAGACAAACCACCCATTACTCTACTCTAGCTACTTGAAAAAACATGTACATTAAAAGCAAATACATTCCAAACTAATTGCCACCATTAGACAAATGAACACAAAGCAACAGCACAGCCAAATATATATATATATTGTGGCAATTAGTTTGGCATGAAATGGAGTCTTTGGCTGTGCTGTTGCCTTGTGTTCATTTGTCTAATGGTGGCAATTAGTTTGGAATGTATTTGCTTTTAATGTACATGTTTTTTCAAGTAATTGCCACAATATATATATATATATATATATATATATATATTAGAAATCCATCAAACATATAATGCAAAACCATACTCTTTTCTCCTTGAATAAACATCTACGTTTAAAGCATTTGATATTTCTAATAACACAGTTTCAATTAAGCTCACCCAAAACAACACTGGCTAACAGTACTGAAAATTTTAAACCACAACAACTACTAAAAGTTTGTGTATATTTAATTCTAAACCACAAATGCAAACTACACCAATTAACAATCATGCCATTAGCAGCAAACAAAAAAATTTTATCACTATTTGTTCTCAGTTCATATATGCATATATAGCAGCAAAGAAAACACATTCCAAGTAACATCATACTCCTGGAATTTTTAACAATACCAGCTAGAGTGTAAATTGAGTAAATTAAGATCTACCTAAAATATTGAATGCATCCTTCGCACGTCTCACATCCACAGTGGCAACATAAGGGGCCGACGCACCCCGAAACTTGATCAACGGTGCAGTGAGAGTTGAGGCCATCTTCTTCAGGATCACCATTTTCAGAATACCCATCTTAATGCAGGCCCTGATTTCGGCGGTGTTATAAAAACCCTAAGGAAGATCAATCACACCAGACCTTTCTCTGCCTTCCCTTTGATGTGGATGACATTCTTTTTTACCTCAATGTCCAGACCTTCTTTCCCGATTCCATGTATGTCAACCTTTTTTTTTTCCTAGTAGGTACTCACACACACTTGTCTCTTCTGAGACTTGAACCCCTAACCTCCCTTTGGAAAGTAGGCTGATACTGTTAGGCCACTGGCCATTGCCTCTCGCTCATATTCCATTGCATTGCACGTCGCATCCGGACCTTGAGTCAGAATCAGATGGTTCATCTGAGCTAGATATATGATCTGAAGAACTATATATATATACACACACACACACACATATAGAAAGGAACCAAAACTCAGTAAAAAAAAATCACTATGTAGCTGTAATAGATTCACATAGATAAAATCAAAACACAGTTAAAAAAATCAAAATAGAAACAGATTCTGAGAGAGTGACGATGAGTACAAGTCATTACCTCTTCCTTGGGAGGGCTGGGAGCGAGTGGTAGTCTGGAGCGCTGGAGGAGCTGAAAGAGTGATGGTGGCCGGAGAAAGGAGAGGCGGCCATCGTGGATGACCGATTAGATCGGAAAAGCTTTGCAATGGTGAGATATCTGGAGGCCATTGAAGTTTCTTTTCTATTCTTGTTACATGTAAGTTACAATTTTCTTATAAGAGATTTGATATTCTTTGGTACCTAGCCGAGTTTATAACTTTTCTAAAAGAAATCCCTTCTCAACTGGTTTATCTTGGAGAAAGAAGATATTGATTAATATAATCTTAACATATTTTTAAAAGATAAACAATTCATAAAAAATAAATAAATAAACTTCAAATTGCAATATTATGTTCAATAAATTAAGATGTTCATCTAATTTATACAGCATCCCTTATATTTATCCAAGTAATTGACCTGGTTTTTTTAATTTTTCTTAGAAATTACTATTCAATGTACAAATTCAATAGTAAAATATTAAGAATTTTTCCTCAATACCAAAACTTAATTAAAATACAAAAGTAATTTCACTTTGACTTATTAGTCACCATTATTTTGGGTAACCAATTTAACAAGATCACAAAATTCCAATAACTTTGTCAAAATAGTAACCTTAAGGAAGAGAAGTGATTTTATTTTTCTTTTCAAAATATTAGGCAAGTTAGCTTATGAATATAAACAATTTATCATGCTTTAAAACAACTAAATAGTTCTAAGAAAGAAAAAAAAATATATATATATATAATAATAATAATAATAATAATAATAATAATAATAATAAAACTAGTTAGACATATGCATAAACATTTAAAACAAAAGATTGAATTATTTGAAACGAATTTAACTAAATTTACAAGAAAGAAGGATTTATGTGTCCATGTTTTAGTATATAGTAGAGTACTTCACATACTATAACTCAAAGTAATCACCCCTTAAATAGTTAACTGTGAAGATAAACATAACATAATGTCTAAGATAAAGCTAAGTTACCCACTTAAAAACAATAACTCTCGAGTATATAACATTTACAAGTTTAATACTAATTCTTTTTAATATTTTTGAAACACATTTTAGTATATAGTTTACTGACTCGACATTAACTAGAACAATGAACACCGCAGAACCACCTAAAGAGCTTATGAATAAGCCCTAATCCAGCAACTGCTGTTCAACATAGTCAATACCATAGAACCAGTCAACTCTCCGGTTTGAGCTCAATCGTGAGCCAAACTCACTAAATACCAGCTGCACGTGCTTGACACTGAACACTGAAACCATTAGAACACTAATAACCCATTACTTACTTTCCTATACCCCCTTAATCTGTATCAGGGTTCATGTCATCTACAAGCCCAGTGTTTTGAACAAAATGGGTGACCGCCATTAAACACACATCAACACAGGGAACAGCACAGCCAATGGCCCCAATTCATTCCACACTAATTGCCACAAATATTAGAAATACATCAAACATATAATGCAAAAGGATACTCTTTTCTCCTTGAAAAAATGTCTACATTTAAAGCAATTGATATTTCGATTATGGCCACACCCAACTTGTATGAGCTAAGCTTGAGCTGTTCATCAAACGTTTGGTTCATTTACAGCGATATGAATGATGAGTTAAATGTTCAAAATAAGGGAGCACTAGCTACTAACAGCTTTTGTAGATTTAATTCTAAATGACAAATACAAACTTCACCAATTAACAATCAAGATTCATAAGAAAGAGCAGTCAATCACAACTAATTTTACTGATCAGAGCAAAATCAGAACAATAAGTTACTCCATTGAATATCGAAAACAAGTTTATACCGAAAATACCCTTTTTCTCTCATGGCTAGGGCGACATTGTGCGATTAGGGTTTGTAGTTTCAAGGGATCGAGCTACCGTGGAGGAGGGCCAGTCCTCCTCCCCCACACCGCCGGCAAGTTCTCTAGGCTGGAATCCGTCCCCTACTAAACCTACTTACAGTAGTTTTTTTGATGAAACTCATGCAACTTTACCAACGGGTCAATAGCCTAGCGGTATCAGCCTCTTACCTCCCAAAAGAAGGTCAAGGGTTCAAGTCTCAGAAGAGACCTGTGTGTGTGAGTACCAACCAGGTAAAATAAAATAAAAACTCATGCAACTTTTAAGAATCTAAACTATCACAAAGAATGCAAAGGGGTTAAAGCTGTTAGTAATGATGTGGACACTCCAGTGGAGGTGGTGGAAAAAGGACATACAATTGAACCCGAGGAGGTTGTTATTTTGGAGGACAATGAAGATCTTAATGGTGTGGAGACTTTAGTAGAGTTGGTGGATGTGGTAAACCCTATGTTTGTAGGGCAAGTTAATGCTAATGCTGCAGATGCTATTGGGACTGATAATGTGATAGATACAGTTATGATAGAAGATTTATCAGTGGATGAGGATACGCAGGTTCAGGAGACTCCAAAATCTCAACTGGGTAAAAACTCTGGTGAATGGTTCTCTCAGTCTATCCAAGAGAGTCCAAAGGAACAAGAGAGTCCAAGAGTGGGAAAGCAATCCAAACAAAGAAACAAACCTGTGATACCCCCCTCAGACAGAATCACAAGAAGAATGCAAGCTGGCAGTGCCCCACTACCAAACTCTCAATGATGTTAGGAGCTTGGAATGTGAGAGGTTTAAATAGGCCTCCCATGCAGAAGGAAGTAAAACAGTCGATTTTAGATAATAAATTTGTGTTTACTGTCCTTGTGAAAACTAGAGTAAAAGAGGGTAAAGCACCAAACATACAGAAAAAACTACGCCCTCAATGGAGTTGGTTGGCTAACTACAAGTCTAGCTATTTGGGGAAGATTTGGATTGGTTGGAATAGAGCTTTATTTGATGTGGAACTGATTCAAGAAACTGCTCAAGCTATGCTAGTTCAAGTGAAACATATTGTCTCTGGCAGAAGTATTTATATTACTGGAGTCTATGCTGCTAATAGAGTTAAAGACAGAAGAGAATTGTGGAAAACTCTCAAGATTCATGCTGACATTACTTCAGGACCTTGGATTGCTTTGGGGGACTGGAATATCATCAGATACAGTCATGAAAAGAAAGGAGGTCGTCAAGTTCCCCAATCTAGACTTGATGAATTCAACAGTTTGATTTATGATATTAGAATGGAAGATCTTCCTATAAATAATGGTGAGTGGTCTTGGAGTAACAAACAAAATAAGCGTTCAAGGATCAATGCTAAGTTGGACAGAGTGCTTGTGAACTCAGATTGGTTGCAACAGTTTAATGATTCTAAGGTAATATGGTAATTCAATGGTTTTTTTGATTGCTCAAATGGTCCAAAACCTTTTAAATTTCTCAAAATTTGGTGTTTTCAAGATGAAGTTGAGAAGGTTGTTGGTAAAACATGGGAGATTCCAGTTACAGGCAGTCCTTTGCACATTCTTCAGAAAAAATTAAGAGCTGTGAAGGCTGCTGTAAAGGAATGGAATAAGGATAGAGGTACAGTTTCTGAAAGCATTCAAATGGTAAGAACAGAATTACATTCAGTTCAAATGGAGATGCTACAAGGGCCTGAAACTCCAGGCTGTATAGCTCGAGAGAGATTTTTGACTGGAAAATTACAAAATGCTCTTGAACTTGAAGAAATCTATTGGGCTCAGAAGTCTAGGGTCAAATGGCTGCAAGAGGGGGATAAGTGCACTGCCTTTTTCCATAATGTGGTTAGGCAAAGGAGATGTTCAAATGCCATTACTCAACTGCAAAATGTCACAGGTGATAAATCATCCGATCCCAAAATTATTAAAGACTGGTTGGTTCAGTTTTATGAAGATTTGTATCAGAAGTATGGAGAAGTGGATGTTGAGCTGAGGGCCCCTAGAAAGGTTCTAAGTGCAGAAGATAATCAAAGTTTGGATTGTGCTATATCAGCAGAGGAAATAAAGAGGGTTGTCATGAACTTTCATCCAGACAAAGCTCCAGGCCCTGATGGTTTTCCAGCAAGATTTTATCAACAATTTTGGAGAGTTGTTGGTCATGATGTTATAAATGCTGTCAGTCATTTCTTCAATGAGAGTACCCTCCCTCAAGGTGTCAATTCAACATTTCTTACCCTCATTCCTAAGGCTAATCATGGTGATAAAATTGCAAATTATAGACCAATTGCCCTGTGTAACCTTGTTTATAAAATCATATCCAAGATTTTAGCAAAAAGATTAAGTAGAGTCCTGCCTAATATCATTGGACCTGAGCAAGTTGCTTTTATCAAAGGTAGGAGGCTGCATGATAATATACTCCTTGTTTCAGATTTAATCAAGGGGTTTGGTAAGAAATATGGGGATCCAACCATCACATTGAAGGTTGATTTGCAAAAAGCTTATGATTCTGTTGAGTGGGACTTTATTCAGAGAGTGTTACGAGGGCATGGTTTTAGTGATAAATGGATCAAATGGATTTCTGTTTGTACCACTTCTCCAAAATTTTCAGTTTTGTGTAATGGAGTACCTGCAGGCTTCTTTTCTGCTTCGAGAGGTATTAGACAAGGATGTCCTTTATCCCCTTTGTTATTTTCTTTTGTCACAGAATTCTTCAGTAATTTGATGGAGAATGCTATTGCAGAGGGTAGAATTAAAGTTTCAAAAGCTGTATCACAGGCGAACATGAAGATCTCTCATACTTTCTATGCAGATGATTTATTAATGGTGGTTAAAGCAGATATTCCAACTGTCAAGGCTATTGATGCAGTGTTCAAACAGTTTACCAAGGCTACTGGTCTGTAGGTAAATAAGGAGAAAAGCCCTGTTATCTTCTCCAAGTCAGTGAGAGGTAGAAGAAGGATTTCTAGTATCTTGAATTTTCAGACTGAAATTTTTCCTTTCAAGTACCTCAGTTTGCCTTTATCTAATAATAATTTGAGAGCAGGGGGTTTCAGCATGCTTTTAGATAAGATCAATGGGAGACTTAATCACTGGAATACTATTAATCTTTCTATTGCAGGAAGAATTGAATTATTGAGATCTGTGCTTTATTCTTATCTTTATCATTGGGTTTTTGGATTTAAAATCCCTTGGGAGGTCAATATTGGTTTAGAAAGGAAATTCAAACACTTCTTCTGGAGTGGAAAACAAGATGTTAAAAAGATGTCTCAAGTAAAATGGAGCCAAGTGACTTCCAATTTCAGAGGGTGGTTTCAATCTTAGAAGAGTTCAAGATATTGATACGGCTGCAAAAATGACCTTATGTTGGGATTTTGTTCAGAAGAAGGATAAGCTATGGATCAAATGGCTGCATGCAATGTACCTTCACAGGGTTTCTTTTTGGAATGCAGTTCCAAAAATTACAGATTCCCCTCTATGGAAACAATTGTTAGGGGTAAGACAACTGATTTTACAAAATGTTGAGTTTAGGATTGGTGATGGGATGAAATTTAAAATGCTTCCTTGGTGTGATAATCAAACTTTAATCCAATGCTTTGGGGCTACTGTGTTTAGACAGATTGACAGACAGACTTCATTGGCAGAGCTTATTGTTAATGGTAGATGGGAAAGGCCTGCATATTTTCCTGAGAGAGTTTTTAGTGTTATTCAAAGGTTAAAAATCATACCTGGTTCTGACATTATTGGATGGAAGGATGGTGGTTTCTCATTGAAAGCTGCTTGGGATAAGTGTAGACATTCAAATTCCAATGTGAACTGGTCTGATCTATGTTGGAAGTACTGCAGACCTCAAGTTGCTGTGGTGGTTTGCATCATTTTACACAAGAAGAATTTATCCTTGGTAAATTTGCAGAAAAGAGGCATTAACTTGGCTGCTATCTGTCACAATTGTATGAAGAATGTGGATTCAAATGACCATCTTTTCTGTTCTTGCCCCTATGCTAATAAGGTCTGGCATGAGATTTTTTCTCTGCTAAATATTGTTTATCCAGGTTGTAATTCAGTGTAGCAATTGGTGGAATGGTCCAGTTTGCAAACTACCATGAATTCTACTAAATCAGAAGTGTTGAGTGCAATTTTTTCAACTGCTATTTGGAAAATTTGGGCTATTAGAAATGAAGCCTTGCACAAGGGAAGTCAAGATCAAGCTACACATGTTGCACAAGCTATTGTATGGGAGGTTTTGTCATACCTCAAGATGCGACTGGAAGACTTAATTCTAATTTTTTAATAGTTGATGTTTGCTCTGGTGCAGATAATTGGTTGCTGGAGTTTTGGTTCATGTGGTGCTGCAGTCAACAGTTTCTTCCATTCTACTTGAGTGTTTGGTTTTGCTGTGGCCTGGTTCGTCAGGATCTCACTCTAGAGGATGGCTTTCTTTTGTATTTCCAGTTTAGAAGTTGATCAGGTTAAGAAGGCTTTGGTTTTTCTTTCTGGTTTTCCTAGTCAGGATTTGGTTTTTATTTTTGCTGTGGATAGACATTTTGTCCATTCCTTTGTTTCTCTTGGAGGTTTATCCTCCCCTTTGTAATTGTACTATTGTACTTCTATTTATAAAATTCAAAAAAATATCCCATTCAGGAAAAAAACAAAAAAACAAGTTTCTTTCATCTATTTTCCAGATACCATTGATCAACAACTTACCAAACATAAAAAAACTCAAACACAACACAAACCAATTCACACTTCACTTCCTTTTCTTCTCCTTCTTACCCCGACATTCGGAACCATCAGCCTGAGAATTCCATTCTTCAACTCAACCTTTACCCCATAAGCCCTGTGCTCATCTAGACTGAACTCAAGACTGCCACCATACCTCCTCCCACAATCATGTTTCTCAAATTCCTTCTCTCCTTTGCCTTGGAAAAACAGTGTTGTTCTCCACCCAAACTTTAATTCCAATCTCACCAACACCAGGCAACAACATCCTCACAAGCATACACCTCCTTCACCTCATTGATCTCCACACCATTTCTGTCCACCAAATTGGAATGAATTTTTCATCCTAACTTCCTGAAGTGAAACTTTAACCATACCATCCAAACTGCATTAACAGCTTCTAAATTATAGAAACCAGAAACAACATTGTATTTTCATATAGCAGCAAACACATATCCTAGCATCCTCCATATAATACTTTTAAAATAAGAAAATTCATATATAAATATATAGCTTGAGTAAGCATCGACCTAATTCAGTCCTTCCAAAGTCTCTAACGTCAATTCCAAGATAACAAAGGGCAACGAAACTGAATCAGCTGTGGAATCAGCGACATTGATCTGGTCAGTGTTGTAGAAATCAGGAAGAAGATCAACGTCATTGGAATATATCCTCTCAAGCTTATCCTTGTATGGATAACAGTAGCAGTCACAACTCTGTTCGATCATGTGGGTCTTACTGTGAGTAGCGCACCATTCTATAGTTGAGGAGCCACAATTGCGCAATCACAACTGTACCAAGCATTTCTCTCTTATATATGTTCCCAGATATCAATAACTTTTATGTCAGACAAAGCTTGACCCTACTATTACATCTTTTTTTAATTTTGATAAGTAGACCCTACTATTATATCACCAAAAAGTCCTCAATTGGGAGTTCACTGGCCATATAAGAACTTTTTTATCCAATACTCTTCGTCCTAGAAAAAACATCTACATTTAAAGCAATTGATATTTCGAATATGGCAGCTTGAATTGAGCTCATCCAAGTGGTATGAATGAGTTAAATGTTCAAAACAATACTAGCAAATGTTGAAACTCTAAAAGCATAACTCACACTAACAGCTTGTGCATATTTAAATCTAAACAATGAATACAAATTACACCAATTAAAAATCAAGGCACATAAGAAAGAGCAGTAAATCACAACTAATTTTACTTATAAGAGAAAATTAAGAACTAAAAGTTTACTCCATTGTATATATCATATCGCATTCAGAAAAATATTTTTCTCAACTAAAAGACACATAAAAACCAGTTTCTTTCACCTATTTCCAAATACCATTCACCGAACATCAACTTACCAAACACATCACTTCATTTTCTCCTCCTTACCCTCCACATTCGGAACCATCAGCCTGAGAACTCCATTCTTCATCTCGAACTTTACCCCATCAGCCCTTTGCTCATCAGGACTGAATTCAAGGCTGCCAACATACCTCCTCCCACAATCATCCTTCTCGTATTCCTTCTCTCCATCGCCTTGGAAGAACACAGTGTGGTTCTCCGCCCAAACCTTAATTCCATTCTCACCAACACCTGGTAATGCCATCCTCACAAGTACACCCTCCTTCACCTCATTGACCTCCACCGCATTTCCTGGTCCACCACATTGAAATGGATTTTCCATCATAACTTCCTGAAGTGGAACTTTAACCATAACTGTAGCAAAACAAAAACCCCAAATTGAATTAGAATCTAGAGTTGGGCAGTACAATAACAAGGTTGATAGTTAAAATTGGCTGATTAAAAAATGGGTTTTGCTTAAAATATAGAAATCATAAGTAGAACTATGGAAAGGAAAATTATTGCTAGAATAACAGTAACAAAAAAGAATGAAGACCAAAATTAAGTTAGAAATCAAGAGTCGGGTAGTACAATATAACAGGGTCGATAGCTAAAAAAAGATGGATCTTGCTTAAAATTATAAGTAGAATAAGAAAAAGATTGAATCTATGAGTAGAATTATGGCAAGTAAAATTATGAGTACAATAACAGTAACAAAAAAGATGAAACCAAAATTGAAATAGACATTCTAACAATACCCAAATATAAACACACACACTTATGTTGGGTCATTATGTAATTACATATAAGTTGGTAAGGTTCTTGTGTTATTAGGTTAGTCTTGTATCTTTATATAAGCCTATTTAGGCTTAGGGTTAACATGATATATGAAATACACAAAGTCTGCACTCTCCCTCTCTCTTTATCTCATGATTCTAAACAGGTATAATAGGATTGATAACTATATTTGAGAACTAAAAGAGATGAATTCTGCTTAAAATTATGTGTATAACAAGAAAAATATCACTAGTACTACCATTTAAATCCTTGGGTTTGACGTTGCCAGGAGAGGAGTCCTCAGTGATGGTGGTGGAGGTGCAGGAACGGGCGGCGACAAAGCGAGCTAGGATGGCAAATGGAGTTTTAGGGTTGAGGAATTGGATCGAAGCGGTGGCAGCTCTTCTCATAGCCATTGATGAAGCCACTTTGAGTCGGAGTCAGAATGTTCAATAGTATGAGTTCGGTGTGATTAATTATCGGTAAGTGATGGTAAGTATATGCTTGGCCTCCTCGGCAAACCAATTCCAGTCAACGGCGGGGTAATCCTTCTGTAGAGATTCAACTCGAGCGGGTTGGGGCTCAATTTGGATTAACCCGAAGCATGAAATAGTCAATCATAACACAATCTAACCCAATTATTATTTCAAATATCGTTCTATATTAAAAAATAGGATGGATACAAATTATAGATTTTACAATTGCTAGTTTAAATATCATTCAAAAGTTGCAAACATCCATTTTTAGACATAAAATGTCATTTTCAACACAGCAATTCCCATTTATCAAACTACAAATGTAGTTCGTGTTTATAAATCACAAAGTTCTAATAAGTTTGTCAAATTAGTTGGGAAATTATTAGAACCGTGTAAGGAATAGGGGGAGGGTCTGAACGGAGTAGAGCTGAGAAAGTTCTAGCAACTTTGTCAATGTTTATTTTCTCTTCAAATTCAAAGGTAGAGTAATCAATTGTTACAAGGGAGTAAAATAAGCTGGCTCATAGAACAATTTAATTGAATGGAGCATCTAGTGACCCTTTAACCTCTGCTTAATGATTATAAGGGGCCCAGCATTATTGGTTGCTCTAAGAGGCCGGACACCATCAGCGTTGTCAAAAAAAATAAAAAAACAAAACTCTGCTTAATGATTAATCAAATGCTGATCCATCCACTTGTAATGCAATTTTAACAGATTAAAATGGTGATTTTACATTGAAGAAATTAAAAGTATCAATACTACAATAGAAATTGGAAGTTAAAGAGCAATTAAAATTTGAGTATTTAAATAATCAATGTACGAGCGAGAGGCAATGGTAAAGATTGACATGCCCGGAATCCGGAGAGAATGTCTGGACATTGAGGTGAAAAGAATAAGTACTCATAATTATATATGTGTGTGTGTAAATAAATACACACGGTAAACAAAATCACTATATAGTTGTAACAGATTCACAGAGACATAAAATCAAAACACAGTTAAGAAAATTTAAATAGAAACAGATTCACAGAGAGAGAGAGAGAGAGGATGAGTACGAGTCATTACCTCTTTCTTGGGAGGGCTGAGAGCGAGTGTGGTTGTCGGGTGCGCCGGAGGAGCTGAAAGAGTGACAGTGGCCGGCGAAAGTAGAGGTGGCCACCGTGAACGGCCGATTAGATCGGAAAAGCTTTGCAACGGGGAGACATCTGGAGGCCATTTATGTGAGCCGTAAATGAAGATATTGTTTTTTCCAATATCTTCCCCTCTCTAGGGTTTTGGGTGGGTTTAAAAACTTTGAAATTGCGCAAACGGCGAGTGCGAGTGGAAATGTTTTAGACTTTAGAGGGAAGAAGGAAGGGTAGAGTAAGAGTGGTACTCACGAGTTGCTTTACAACAACCCCTGGTGACCGTCTGATTC
>JAOTQH010192453.1:0-14640 GCA_025631255.1 Cornus kousa
AATATCACAAGTCACAAACAAATATACAAATATATTAACAAAAGTATAGATATAGATATATACAAATTTATAATAACAAAAGTCAGTAAAACTAAAAAATAATTAAAGAAAAAATAACAATGTAACCTAATTTAGAAAGTCCCAATTCAATGCTGCTGCAACTTGAAACTAATGAATGTTAAGTCGAGACAAAGAAAAATGCGTTCAAATTGAGATTTGAGACTAATGAATATTGAGTCGAGAAGAAAAAAAATTTTAAAGTTTTATAATAAGAAAATGCGTTCAAATTGAGATTTGAGACTAATGAATATTGAGTCGAGAAGAAAAAAAATTGTAAAGTTTTATAATAAGAAATAAATTGAGAAGGGAGATGGCTTGTAACTTGTTGATTTTGCTAAGAGATGAGAGAAATCAGAATTCAGAATGAACGTGAAGATTAGGAATAAGAAAAAATAAATAAATAAAATAAAAATCTAGAAAAGAGAATATGGAAAGCTTATTCGATTCTCCATACAACGGCTAAATATTTATTGTGGTAAAAAAATATTAAATATATATAGTGTTGGTGTAAAAAAAAAATGACATATTTTAAGAGATAAATTATTTTTCTCTCCCATAAAATTTATTGAAAAGAAATGAATATAAGGAGGGAGAAAATAAAAAAATATGAGTTATTTTAGAAAATAATTTTTTTAAAATTAGCGTCTAATAAGAAAATAATTACAATATATCATACATATATAATAAGGGAACAATAATATTTTAAGGTCTTTTTATTGGCTTGGACAGCCGCCTAACTCGTCTAAGCTAGAGACGCCCTGTGCACATCACATTTGCACTCTTATTCTACGTTCTCTCTCTCTCTCTCTCTCCCTCTGCCTTTCCCTCTCACTCTCTGTCTCTCTGTCTGTCTCTTAATGTAACAATGTCAGGCGTGTGGATCTTCGACGATAAGGGTGTGGCTCGACTCATAGCAAACCCGACCCGTGAGTCCTTCGAGCAAAAGGAACCACCATACCCGGGCACAGCCACTGCTCCAGGAGCACGTCCCCGGGTCCTGGTTTACCTCCCGGAAAACCAAGTGATCCAGTCATACGACGAGCTGGAGCAGCGGCTGATGGAGCTTGGGTGGACCCGGTACCGGAAC
Source organism: Cornus kousa (assembly GCA_025631255.1). Lineage (NCBI taxonomy): Eukaryota > Viridiplantae > Streptophyta > Magnoliopsida > Cornales > Cornaceae > Cornus > Cornus kousa. The sequence continues at coordinate 1,148 of JAOTQH010192453.1, forward strand.
CCAAACGGGTCTGATCTCCTCCAGTTCCACAAGTCAGAAGAGTCCGCCCATCTCATCTCTCTCCCTAGAGACTTCACCAACTTCAAGCCCCTCCACATGTACGACATTGTCGTCAAGAACCGCTCCTACTTCGAAGTCCGTGAGCCCCCCGGCGTAAGATAGTCACCACCCTTACAAAACCATATACATAAATACTTCTTCTCTTTTTTCCCTTTGTGTGTGTGTGTGTGTGTTTGAAGAGTCTTCAGTTCTAACTTGAGCTATTATTATGGTCTATTTATTATAGGTGACTGTTGTATGTACTGTAGTTTAATTAATTTTCTTAGCTGATGTGCTTTGAATAAAAGTGGAGTAGTTCTGAATATATATGTGTGTGCTGAATTTGTTTGTATCTGTAAATGCTATGTTCTAATTTGCGCCTGTTGGTCGTCTAACTTTGTGGAGGATTTTCTTTGCTTTCTCATATTTAGTTGGTTTTTGGTTGATTTGCTGTTGTCACTTATCACATGCATGCATGTCTGTGCATTGAAATATTTTTCTTAAAAGAAAAAATACTACTTTATATAAAAGTTCTTTTCAGGCTGCTTATTAATTTAATAAGAGAATGAATTTATTTATTTATTTTGGGTTTTTGATCGGAAATTAGAGGTAAGGATTTTGTATTCTATATTAGTGGGGCTTGAAATTAATGGATCAGATCCACCACGACTTGTCTAAATATTGTCCATTTTGCATGCTGCTAATGGTTCTCAAAATGGTTTATACAATTACTAGAACCATCAATTTATTTTCTTAAGTAATATATATGGGACGTCACAGGTTAGGTCAAAAATTTAATTCGATCCAAAGATCATTTAAAGAAATTGAATTTTAAATTTGAATCCAAATGCACAATGGTCAGATATCGATCTTCTTCGATCTTATGAAGATCTATTACAAATCTAAGTCAAATTTGAATATAAATAAATATAAAATGAATTGAATTTAACCTTAGATCGAACCTAATTAATATTTTATAAAAATATTTGAATTATGTGTGTTAGATATGGATCTGCATAGATACGTTTCAAATCAAATATGACGATGACAGTAGATACGGACTTGGACTGAAATTGATGTTCTGCTCCTTAGTTATGGATTTTTCTTGAATAACTAGTGGCATGGAGAGAGAAATAAAAATGTTTCTTTGTATATATATATTGTGAGTGATATAGATAAAGCATGTATATATATACTCATTATTTTAATCAAAGGAATAAAACAATTGTGTAATAATTCTTCTATATTTTTCCCTTCATTTTCTCTATCGTTCTCAAAAGGTAGAATATAGAGTGATATTATTGATTTGTTATTACAATAATTTTATTACAGACAATATAGAGAAAGAAAAAATGGAGTGTAACGCATAGAGATCGAAAAAGCGAAATTAGAAAGTCCCGTGACCTATGTATATATATTGGTATATAGTGTCAGATGTAGGACGTTAAAGAAGGTCTAACATGAGGATAAAAGCTGCAAATATCATGCAGAAGGCGGTGGTGGTGTATCCAAATCAACAGTGAAGCTGGTTCTTTCTTAGAATTTAATGAACAACCATGCTCACCAACACCCCCCCCAAGCAAGGAAAACCCTAGAAATAGTTTTGGATATATATATAAATATATATATAGGCAAAAAAAAACAAACTCAGGCGCTCATTTTGCCTTCATAAGACTTAAGAAAATAGCACTAGACTATATATAGCCGTTATATATGGTTTAAATAATATATATATATATATATTTTTGGGTGAGTAATATTTTTTTATTGGATTAAATAAAAAGTATTTTATTGTAAAACAAAAACTCTGCGGTTACATTGTAGCAAATTAAAAAGGAGTATTAAGTCTAGGGTTCGATTTTTATTAGGAGTTTATAAAAACTTGGGGACAGACCTCTACTATCATACTTAATGACTTTCCTTACTTGGGTTGGGGAGGCCATCCTTTCTGGTTCTTGGAAATTAATTGGGATGAAACCTCAAATACCCTAGTCATACAAAATATATATATATATATATATAGTGTCGTACAGGCGAGTGGCGAAGATCACCCATATAACATGTGGTCCTATAAATAGAGCCGACCTCGCTCTATGTGAAGTGCACAACATGGTGGAGGATAAAGCGGGATTTACAAAGATGAAATGAACTGTTGTTGAAGTACCTTTTATTAATGATTTTTTACAGTTGTCAAAGTTTAGGCAGGGCACTTAGAACATCAAAATGTCTTTTTTTTTTTTTCCTTCCTAAATGGTAACGCAAATATATATACTTTTTACTTACGTTCGAACTCAAACTCTTTCCTTCTTTTTTTTTGGTGTAGTTTGCACCAACTTGTTTCAACTAACACAAACTCATTTCCGATCAATATTCATCGCTAAATTTGGTTTGCTTATGACGTGTGTTTTGGGAATCCTCACATTTGATTTGGATTTGAAGATAACAACATAATTTATTTTGTAGAATTGTTTCATCCATTTTACTTTTCTCTATTTCCGAATAAGCTTCTTTTTTTGAGAACATTTGTAAGCACTTATTTTATTATTTTTTTATTATTATTTTTTGATAGAAATTTTCTATTTCAACGGAACAAAGCATTAAAGTTAAGGGGAAGGTGCGTGTGAAAATGGGCTTTTAAGGTGAAGGTGTGTGTGAAAATGGGAAGAGTACTAGTGTTGGGACACAGAGCCTGAGGAGAGAGGATTTGAGGAGATATCATGGCAAAACTGAGTCTCAGTGATTAGACCCATCAATGGAGTTGGGCTCATGATGATGGTAGGTGTCAGCAACGTCGTACAGAGTCAATCTTGACCAACGATGTTAATCGTCGAGAGACACAAAAGTCTACATCCTCTTTCTCCCTCTCTAGTCTCTATCCCAGTACTCTTACCACCCTCACGTCACTTCCCATGGGATGGGTGGGTTGTTATTCTTGTCCTTTTCAACGTACCACCAAACTACATCCCTCATCAAACCAAAACAAACCACTCTTACCTAGTTCGCCATGTCAATCGAGTTGCTTCTATAGTATACAGGCTTTTCGTACTAATGTTTTACCTTGCATATCTCATTCTTTGCCTATTAAAAAAAAAAAAAAAAATACTTCTAAGCTCCATTTGTTTAGTTGTAAAATATTTTTTAAAAATTATTTTTTTATTTTTTTTTAGTATTCAATTGTCTATAAAATGTTTACCAAAAAAAAAAATATTAAAATTTAATAAAAATGACTTATTAATCAATTTTCGATAAGATATTTTACATGCCCATTCTGATGGATTCGACCTCAATCTCAATGTAAACCTTTGCCAAATACCGACAAAATAAAAATAAAAGAATATTTTATCTGAAAATGAAAAATACGTCGAAACAAACGGAACCTAATGTATCAAATTTATGCAAATAGGTCCAACCGACATATATAAAATAGAATTAGACTAAAATATCCCTACTTTGACATTTTATAAAAAATATGTAAAAAAAATCATTTTGTAAAATAACTGAAGAGGACTTTGTGCAACCAACCCAAGGGAATAATATGCTACTAATTTCATAATAAAAGGGTGTTATATGCACATGAAAAACATTTTTTTTTTTTTGTTTGAATTATTGAATTCTTTATAATTGTTATCTTTGGAATTATTAAATTTTGATTCTTTATCAAATTATTGCACAAGAAATGCCATAATAAATACATTCTTTTTTATTTATACCCTCTATATACTTATTTATTTATCTTTGCACGATTTTTGTATTTAAGCTAGGATTCTTTATGCTGAACCAAAAAATAATTTCAAATGAGATTGAATTTAAAAATATATATCATAGAATTTTTTTGACAATTTCATACCCAGATTAAATAAATAAATAATTATTACATTTTATGTGCAATAATTTAATAAAGAATCAGAATTCAATAATTCCAATATATATATATATACACACACACTGCATTTCACGTGCACATAACCCTTCTCTATTATGATATTAGTTGTATATATATCCCTTTAAACATTTTTTGAAGAGTAAAAGGACAAAAGGGATATTACAACATTAATTTATATCAGATTTTTAATTAAAAAGTGTTTTTGCACAATATAAAAAAAATATGAATATTTTTTGCACAATTTTTTAAATAAGTGGGGTAAGAGTACTATGCAGAGTATAAATGTCCTCTTTCTTTTTCCAAACTTTCAAGTTCGACTCTATCCATCGCTACGGAATCTTTGTCCTACTTTTGCCTCTTATATTAATATAGGTGTCTAAGTTGGCAGCTTTAGACCCTTCCATTCATTGGCCTTGCAGTTACTCGGAAAATTCAGCGACGTCCAATTTAAATATTGGCCAAGATATTAGAATACTGAAGACAACGACTTAGCATAGGTAGCTTCTGGGATCAGACTTACACTATGGTGAATTATGAGATGAATTAAAAAAAATATGACATCACTATCCTTAACTATAGAGCGAGATATATATATATATATATATTATTTTTATTTTGCATTACAGTTGCTAACCTCTATACCCCTGAGGTGAAGTAATTTGTTGACCTTAACAGGGGGACATCTCCTATAATGGAGAAAGTCTACAATACCTCCCAAAGAACGCTCTCTATAGTCTCTTAAAACCTTACATTTTGATAAAAGTACTAGCTTTCAATAGCAACCAAACGCCTCCACAAATTAACCTGTCGAAGCCGGTAAATATATTATTATGTCAAAAAAGAGAGAAAATCCTCGCATTCACATACAAGAAAAACTCTGATTTGTTACACTCAGAATCCCATTGGCTGTGGCTTATTTTTAGCACACAAACACAGCCACGAAACTAAAAGCTTATAGTCCAAAAAAAAAAAAACAACATTCCAGGAAGAAGCTGAAGACGAGGCTGCTTGATATCAAAATTCAATCATTCTTATTCACTGTGGCAGACTTAATGATGTCGATAAACTCGGGCTGGATCCAAATGAAAGGTGTAAGATGAGTCAGCCAACAAGCTTAGAAACAAATAACCCAATAATAACATATAATAGGATTTTATGGGGCATAAACAGCAAAACAACCACCTTTAGGGAAGCTCCACCGACCAAGAATCCATCCACATCCGGCTGTGCTGCTAGTTCTTTGCAGTTTGCTCCATTCACGGAACCTAAAATTGGCATTTAAGTAAACAAATATTATGGCTATTTATTAAATGTTACAGTTTATAAAATTCAAGGAAATATGTAAAACTTCATGGTCCGGAAACAGTTTTCGTCCCCAGTAAGTGTAAGCACAATTAAAACGGGTTGAATATGGGGTCACAACCCATATTTGACCCGCCCATTTTCGACCCGACCCAACATGCCCATTTGCCACCCCTACGGAAACCTAGGCATAGTTTCCTCCCCAATAAGTGTAAGCACAATTATTTGGCCTGATATCCAATCCATTATTATTTATTTTATTTTATGAGGTAAATATACTCACACGCAGTCACAAATGCCCACTATGGAACTCGAACCCCCCTTCATCTCCCCTTTTAGGGAGGAAAGGTTATACTTCACATCCAAGCTGGTCTAGTCGCCCAACAGTGTGATATCCAATCCTTCACATCCAATAAAACCAATATATAACTAAATCGCCGGTGAATCCCATGCAAACTTATTAATTATTGGCATCATTTATTCAAAAGTTCCAAACACAAAAGAGGTATAGAACATTTATGGTTATAAACCTCCATTTGTACCTTGGATGCAACTCAATCTTGCACAACGTGCGATCCTTGACAAATCCAACCAGATTTTAGCTGGTTTTTTCTGTTCTTACAGTTGCCTAGTACAGTCTTCAGTTAACAAGTATAGAACCAATAAATTAAATTTACGTTCAAGCATGCACTTAGGTGTACCAACCCAACCCAAAAAATCAAACCAACGCCATTATACACATGAAGAAGAGGATTCTTTCGGGTCAACAAAACAGTTCATATTGGAAGGTCAATTAATATCTTTTTAATTGGGGTTGGTGCCTTAGAACTCTTTAGTCAGTAACTGAAAAAAAGAGAGGATATATTTGAGCTATTCGTAAACTGAACCAAGTTTAAAGGAGTTAGAAATTAGTTCCAATTTTCTGACTCAATAACAAAAACTGAAAGTCTGAAACCTCGACACATCTAACTGCACTATTTGAGATGTCTTTGCCACTGCACTAGAAGTCTACAACAGTCCCCGCCTTATATTACATTTTTAAGCAACTTAGAAGTACGTACAGCTCATGAGGCAACAAATAATAATTTCTCACTATGATATGCTAACATAGTGCATCTAGTATTTCTCCATGATTGGCAGAAAGCTTGTGCTACCCGACTGCCTAATGTTGAATCAGGCATGAAAGGACTCTTACTTTTGCCCATATCATTTCTTGATATTGTCAAAACGCCTCCAATTTGTGCATAAATTGCTTCAGAATATAATATTTCTATCTCGCATTTAGTAAATATAAAGAGCAAAAAGATAGTAACCAGGAATTGGACGAGAACTGATGCCAAAAAGACAAAGATACCTCCATAGATAATTCTGGTTGATGCAGCAACTTCAGCTCCAACGTTGTCTTGAAGCCATTTCCTCAATTCATAATGGACCTGCCAGAGAGACAATTTTTTGTTAATTGATTACGGTGCATAATTAGTTGATGCTGCATTATACCAAGAAAATGGAACAAGAATTTAAAGATGGATGGAGATGAACGGATTGGCAATACAAAAACTCAATATAGTTGCAATGAAACAGGAGCACCAAGTATGATAGAAACTGTTGGCTTTTTCTTTGATACCACTTTCTGACTTTGCTCTGATACCACTTTGTTGGAAATAGTGGATGGGCTAGAGAGACACAATACTCAACAATATTTTGGAAGAGAATGATATGGAGGAATATTTGGAAATTGTTTTATTCCACTTCTACTATTTGACTAAAGTACATGAATATATAGGCCTCACATATGTATGTGTAACCATTACATTTAAATGCCCAATTACTCACACTAACATAACATTTAGGCTTAACTCCCACTACTCCGACTAACATGGTATTTAGTAGACTTAACTCCCATGTCTTCCACTAACACAAATATAAACTCCCACTAACATAGTATTTAGGAGACTTAATTCCCATAACCTTCATTCTACATAACCTTCAACATCACACTAACTCAATTTACTATCCACTAACATGTATGATAAATTTACACATTCATCATGGATATAAAAATACTTAAAAATACTAAATATTAAAATACTAAAATCAAGTTTATTTTCAACAGTCTGAAGTAGATGTTGAAGTAGATTTTAGCTACTAGATGTAGAAGTAGTAGACGGCGAAGTTGCCACACATCTCCCAGTGAAAGTATAGTGTACATCACATATAGAGCTGGACATAGTGGATCCAGGAAGAGCAACAATGCAAGTGATGCTAACGATAGCGAGCCAGACAACATGGAAATGCAATGAGTTGGGAAATAATATTTGAGCTCCATTGCATATGCTAAACAATACACAAGTATAGTGGCGATGGAGAAAATAGTTGTTATTGAAGGCGTGTCAAAAGGGATGGTAGTTTCCGTTATATTTGATTTGGAGAAAGTTTAAGAGAAGTGGAAGGGCAAAACCCATAATGGAATGACGATAATTTGGAGAGAGATGTTCTCTCCAGAAGATGATGGATATGAGGATATTTCTAATGATGTTAAGATTGACAGTGGTATTGGGCTTTCAGATGGCATTTCCATCAAGATAACGTCTGTATATATATATATATGCTTAGAGTATAATTCCGTATACCCCTTATGATCTAACATAATTAATTAAAAATATCCTCATATAATTATCCTCATAGAAATATAATCTAACATAATTAACATAATAAAATAGAAATATCCTCATAATTAATTAGAAATATCTAATTAATCATGTTAATCATGTTAATTTTGATGATATTTCTAATTAATTAGGTTAGATTATAAGCATATAAGGAATTATAATCTAAGTATATATATATAGAGACGTTATGTTGATGGAAATGCCATCTGAAAGCCCAATGCCTACTACTGTCAATCTTAACGTCATTAGAAATATCCTCATATTCATCATCTCCTGGAGAGAACATCTCTCTCCAAATTTTCATCATTCCATTATGGGTTTTGTCCTTCCACTTCTCCTAAACTTTCTCCAAATCAAATATAATGGAAAGAACTACTCTCCCTTCAACACACATCCGATAACAATTACCTTCTCCATCGCCACTATACGTATGTATTGTTTAGCATACGTAGTGGAGCTCAAATATTCTTCCTCCAAGTCATTGCATTTCCATATTGTCTGGCTCGCTACCTTTAGCATCAATTGCATCGTTGCTCTTCCCGGATCCACTACGTCCAGCTTTATATGTGATGTACACCATGCTTTCACTGGGAGAGGTGTGGCAACTTTGCCGTCTATTACTTCAACATCTAGCAACTAAATTTCATTGGCGTAGACTTGTTGATAAATTCCGCTATCTACTTCAGACTCGGCAATGGCCTTACACTGGAGCACAATCATCACACATGACTTCACGTTCTATATAGCCATTGTATGCACCGGGGCATGGATGAATGCATCAGCAAGCTAGGCTCACCACCAGCCTCGATCAAATGAAGGTCTAATTTCGTTATAACTTCAAAACTCAACATATTTTAATATTCTTTTGCACTAGCTATATCAACAAATTAATATGATGATAATCATGACATCTATATATCTATATCTGTAATTATTTGAGTATGCTCATTCTATATATGTGGGTGTGGGGAAATTGAAAAGATTATACAAAAATGTACTACAAATTTTGTTTTTTTTTGCGCCCTAAAATAAACCCTAGGTTCATTTCATATATACATGATCCAGCTTTTTTCCCCCAAATATAAATTGACAGCATCCCTGGTGTGATCACATGGATACGGTATGGCAGCGATCCCAATATTTATTCCCTGTGTTTGAAAGCTCTGATTCAATGTGTTGGATTTGAGATTAAAGAAAATTTAGTTTAAATTTTGTACTAAATTTTCTCCAATTTCAATTCCAATTCCAAAACATAAGGTATTTTTATATGATTTTTTTATAAGAACATTTTAAGTACGAGCTCAACGTCAATCTGTTGCTTAATGAACAGAGAGGAAAATGGAACTCCTGAGCTAAGTCAGGTGGACAGGGATGATGGCTTAGTGCATCTGTTCAATCATGGATGCTCTATTGCTCATGGTTATCTTCTGTTAGACTAAAGTCTTCCATTTTATTCTCTGTTCATTGAGCATATTGATGTTGAATTCTTATTAGATCGAGCAAATCGTGTGTGATGCTTGCTCTTGGTTGAGAGCCTTATTTTTTATTTTTATTTTTGGAAGTTAAAATAATTACTCACATACCATGCCTCCACCAATGTTCGAACCTCCTTCCTCCCCAGGGAGGGAGGGGTGATACCGCTGGGCCAATTAGTCCTTTGGTAGTTTTTGTTTTGTTTTACTTTCCCTTCTCTCTGTAAATATTATTCTTCATATATACAAACTTACCAATTAACTAAAAACTAAAGCTGATGATATAGGTCATGAGTGATTTTTCGTACTTAAAGCATGTTAATTTAAGGGAGCTTGTGACAATTTGCGCTTTGCTATTTCACAAATCTCTCTTTTCTTATTGTGATCAACCTTCTGCATCCATGCTCAACTTATATGTTCTCTATTATTTACAACTCCTCTCTCTCTCTCTCTCTCTCTCTCTCTATATATATATATATATATATGTAACATTCTTCTCTCACCTCTATTTCATGGGTTTTTTTCAAAGCTCTAACATTTTCATCATTACCTTTAATCTAATATTTAATTTTAAAAAATTATTTTTTATTACCTCATCTAACTTTTGGTTTGACTTCTTTGTTGTTTACTTTAATTAAAAGCAAACAACACTTTATCTTTTTACCGGTGCATTATCGGATCTACGTTGTATATGACCATGTATGGTCATTAATAAGCGTTATTCCTAACTTCTCCAAACTCATTTGTTATACTAATCCCATCTCTTCTAGTTATTCCTATCATCTATTATAGCATCCTAATTTTCATTACATGAGCCCATTGTTCTTATTTCTTTTTCAATGCCAATACTCCACTCCATACCATGTAGTTAACCTAATAAGCATCCTATAGAATTTTCCTTCTAATTTACTTGATATTTGTTTGTTACATAGAATATAACTAACTTGTTTTCATTTTGTTCACATGCTCTAATCAGTCTTATAACATCACCATCTATCTCTTTTTTTTTTATAATATCAGCAAGATTTGTTTACTCACCGGTGAACAGGTCTTTCCTACTAATTTCTAATGTGGTCTAATTACAAATACATGCGCAAATAGTTTGTGATTGAACCACATCAGCGGTCAATAAGAATGACCTACTCACCGATGAGTAGGTAAGCCTTATCCTTATAATATTGACCCTAAATAATAAAAATTGTTATTGTGACTAGTTTTGGAGTCTTAAATTATAATATTTATATTGGCTAATCTGTTGGTTTATCAAATGTGCATTCCATATAGTTAATTTACAAATTTTATTTTTTATATTTTTCCAAGTTATATTTGCTTCTGAATTAAGTCTTTCTCCATGTTGCCAGATTTAGTAACTCAAGTTAGAGCACTAACGTGATTGGATGTTGTTTTGGCTCAGATGGTAAGGCTTCATTGGATTAAATCACTACCTTTCAAGAAGTATTTAATTGAACTATGTCAGTCATCAAAAAACTATATATATACGTACCACATATATGGCCTCTCGTGAATAATTAATTTACAACATATATTAATGTATTTAGGCTTTTATTTACGGGGTGCACAGCCCCTGTAGATAACATATATTTTTTAATATAAAAGCTCCCTCAAATGCTGCCCAATCATCCACATATAACTTGTATAGGCCACAGTTTCAACTAAACAATACTATACAATGCTAACACTTTCAACTTAATGCCAACAACCAAAACAATCCACATTTAAATACAACATTAAACATATCAAACGGCTAAAGATATTTTCACAATTCATCATTGTTCAATGTGTCAAAACAAAAAAAAGAAATCTAAAATTTGTTTAAAACAAATCAATACATCAATCTTCACATAATTCATTAATTATTGGCACAAGCTGACTTTCAACTTTCTGACACTTTCTCCACCTCGTTGTCCATGATACAAATTCCAAGAAGGTAGTTGTATTACACAAGTCTTAATTTCAATATGCCAATAATGTTAAGACCTTGAAATAAGAAAAAAAAAAGAAAAAGAAGAATGAGATAAAATAAGAAAAAGATAAAGATTATTGCTACTGGCAGTAGAACCACTGAAATAAAGATAAATAATAGTTTTACTGATCAAAACTAGAAAGAGGGTACCAAGAACAAAATGCTGATTTTAGTTTACTGGATGGATTACCTATTGAAACTTTCTTCACCAAGTTATATAAGTTATGCGTGACTCCTTATAAACCACAAAAATGGTCACTTAAAGGCATGTAACCCCTACATATTTCAGTCACAAGTATGTTAAAAAAAAATGCCAATGTGAAAATCCAATTCCAAGATTTTGAAAAACCTTGAATGAGAAACTGTAAAACCATGTATGTTACATAGGATCAAACATTTCCTTAAAATGAAGCAAAGTTTTGGGTACTTAATGACCAATTCACCTCTAGAATTTTCTTAAATTTACTAGGCCATATAACTGTGCTTGTATGAGCATCACGAAGATAAACCAGATTGGTTTGCTCGATATAATGGGAATGACCTATTTATAAAAACAAAAATTCTAGTTTTATATAATTACAAGAGATACACGAGATTAATTTTATTTTATTAATTTTTTTTTTCAGCCTTTCAAGGATTGCTAAAGGTCCTACTTTTTTTCCCTTATTATTTTTTTCAGGCATCCTAGGTGATTTAAAGTGCAAAAAACAAATTACACTAAGATAGAACCATGTAAGAAACTGCTACAATCCCTACTGTTGCAAATTGGACACTACATGTAATCATTTAATAAGATTGGAGCAGTAGAAGCCGTTAAAGGAATGTTAAATTCATCAAGATGTTGCCAAACAGAATAATAGAAAGAAAAAAATTTAAAATCTGTCTACAGAACAAAATTGATAAAACTATGATTGTTCTAGCCCGCAAGCACATTAAACCAAGAAAATGTGAGCATCTAATTAAAACAAATAATGACATATAGAATAGTTGAGATTAGGTTAACACTTGCAAAAGCATAGTCAAAAAAGAGAAGTCGCACCTCAAATGCGTTCTTCAGATGATCGAGTTCCTTGTCTAGATCATTGATGGCCTGATTATATGCCTGCATTGGTGAAGACTGACTTCTTGTGTGAATCTGCAAAACTCCATCAAATTAGTCAAAATAAAATGATCATATTGCGAAAATTATAGGTCATATTTTATATTCTTACGTAGCTCATTGACTTCAATAAACCCAAACTAGTAAGGAAAAGGGATAACACCAAAAGAGCTGATATGATTGAACTAGACCCCGAAACAACAAATATAATTAGTATACAACATTTTGAACATTTTAAAATGCATCTATACACCAGTTTATTTAAATGCATACTGAACAATAAATGAATAGTTGTACCCAATTTCTTTCCATCTTCTAGTCAACAAAAGAGAGTATTAACAAGTAACAATTTCATACATATTCCACGTGTAGTTAGTTTTCCAATCGATGAACCTTGAAACCTAGATAAATCTAAGAATGAATAAGCAATACAATGCTTCAAAGATGAATAAGCAATACAATGCTTAATGATAGACAAGTTCTATCATTAACCATAAAAAATATATGAAAACTAATTTAAAATTAATTCTTCAACAGAAAAACTAAAAGTTATATACTAAAAAAAGGGCTAAAAATTATTATACCATTGAGAGTCATAGTTGTTCTTCTCCTTAAGAACCGGTTGTTGTTTATGGATCTGTCAAAAAATTATTTAAAAATTGTAATGCCAACAAATACAAAAAATAAAAATAAAACTTACACAGCAAAATTCGATCATATGTTAATAAGAGAAGTTACAAAATATAATTAAAAGCTTTTAGCAATAGGCAGTAAAATGACTACTTTCCAAAAAAAATAAAAAATGGGTAGTAGAAGTAGTTAGAAGAGATGGGTTATAAAAAGATTAAAGCACGTGTTGCCGTTTACCAGCTATAAGTAGTCAGGAGAGATGGATTCTAGAGTTCTTCATTGTTCAATGTGTTGGAATTTATATGCCCCGACATAGCGAATTCCTAATTAGATTATATTGACATATGTTCCTGATATATCTGAAATATTTATGATTTATATAATTGGTGAATTCAATGTATTATGTATCGATTCA
>JAOTQH010192562.1:0-14637 GCA_025631255.1 Cornus kousa
CACTATTTTGTCCTTTAGTAAGGGCATATTTGACAATTCACTCTTATCAATACAATTAAAACCCACTACCATAAAAATTTACCTTCCCCATACACCCCATGTATTATGGGACGAGGGAGTATATTTTATCAATTTAATGATTTAGGACTGATTTTTCTTTTCCTCTCAAATTTTTACTTGTGTAACAGGCTTAATTAAGAAGTACATAAAAGCTCCACTGATGGTGAAGACACAGCTAGAAGAAAGTATCAGTACAAGAAGTATTTCAAAATTAAGCTCTGCTATGTATTATAGTTTTCATTAAGCTTTCCTAATCTTGATGATTAAACTTTTCATCTTATTATGTAATTGTAATCCGTGTAATATTAATGAATCAGTGGTATTGAATTCTCTGTGTCATTCAAGGCTGTCTCATCTACATGTGGACATGAATAAAAATCTTCTCAGATAAACAATTATAATAACAAGTGAATATATATATATATATGATCATAAGTGACGGTATATATATATTTTTTTCTTTTGTCCATCATAAATAGCAATTGACAAATTTATCGTTTAAATAACAAAATTTGGGATATGTTTGGTCCAGTATTCTAAAAACAGTAGCTCTTGTAAATTCAAAAACAGAAAACTATTTTTAGATAATTATAAAAAGCAGTTCTACATAAAAAGAAGTTTTTTTATATTTGATTTTTCATAAAAATGAACTAAGTAGAATTTTTGTATAATTTTTTTTAGCTATTTTTAAGCCACAAACTAAACAAGCCATTAATCTTCATAGTTGGATTTTATTATTATTATTTAATTATCATCATCAACTTGATAATCCATAATCCAAATGAAGAAGCCTGCCCAAAATTGAAAATTTGAGTGACCATGTTATATGCCAAATAACCATCGGGCTATTGACCTAATTGGTATGAAATCTTTCCCCCCTTTTTTAAGCATTGAGTTTTTTTGAGTTCCAAGCAAACAAATTGAAATGTGATATTAACGGAATGTGTTCATGATGGGTGTTACTTTTTCAAACCCGTCACGCCCTGCTGAAATTAATGCTGAAATAAATGTTCAACAACTTGGCTCTTTTTCTTCTAATTTCTAAGTATCTGTAATTCTTTTCCCCGATCAAAAGAAGATAGAGTCAGAATGTAAATTATAAATACTAGTATTACACCATTTAACAAGTGTTCAAAAAAAATAATAATAAATAAAAATAATTATGGACATCAAAGGATTTAAGATATTTGTTAAAAAAAAATTATTCCAAAATTTATATTATATATATATATATATATAACTCAAAGTGTCGAGAAAATCAAAAGTTACTTTTTCCACCGTTTGTCACTCTGACGTTAGAGAACCAGATCCGTTGACCTCCCAACAAACCAGGCCTAGGTTGACCATCTCTGGACGCATCTGACTTCGAACATGGCCCAATAAGCTCCTTATTGGTGAGGAGCAAAGCCCGCACAACACTGGGTTAAATTCATGTCCACGTGGCAAAGTGAAATCCCCAAGCACTGCCACGTCAGCCCAACGGTAACGCGAGTTTTTAACCAACCGTTGTATCTATATATCTTCCACTTTTTGTCTCTCCCAACTCATTCATTCATTCATTCATAATTTATTTGGTTCTTTGAAATTTGATCAAACATTTACCACAGTAATTTCTAGAGAGAGAAAGTGTAGAGAGAGATAGACATGGCAATGAGGACGGCGTTGTTGGTGCTATGGCTGGCCGTGGTCTCGGTGGAGATGAGCTTGTGTTTGGGTGAGGAATCTTGGACTGATTGGGCTAAGGGAAAGTTCACGGAGTAAGTGTATATATACACACACATATACATACATTTCATTTTGTATTTTCAAGTTCAGACTAATTTTTCTTCAATTCTAATATGCTATGAAATATAAAAAATAGCATAGAATTAATTCAATGTGATTAAAAATTGCTCATACTTTTGTTTTTTTTTTAGTAAATACTTCCATTTTGATTATTATTAAGTTAATATTTAAGTAGATAGGTATATTATAAATAAAGAATTTTGGCGAGGGCAATGAGTATGTTCAGGGTGTTTTATCAATATATATATATATATATATATATATAGTAGGAGCATTATTAAAAAAAAATTCAAGCTAGATAATGTATTTTCCTTTTTTCTCTCTTTCATTTTATTTTTTTTATTTTTTATTTTTTTTTGGTTAATGATGTGGAACCATTCTAATCAGGGTTAATTTGGACAAGTGGCAAAAACAGGAACCCCGACTACCGTTTAAACCAGTATATGAACCCGAGACCTCAAGGTAGTAACTATAGACATTACGATAACGTTTCCCCAATATAGGAAGCATTAAACCTATATGCATGTCATTCCTTGCGGCTCGAGAGAATATTGAACCTCATTGGGCTACACATTGAGCCTTGGACTTTTTCTTGTTGCACCCCTTGTAAATGTGTGTGTTTTCATCTGGTAAGTATTCACGCACACTTTTGCCCACGTCCAAACTCGAATCTCTTCACCTTGGGAAGATTTTACCATTGTATTAGAAATTCTTTGATTAATACAATTAATGTTGGCTCAAGTACTAGGGATACAATTGTATGAGTCAAACATAGTTGCAACCCTAATTACACACCCCTACCAACTTTTCTGCAGCTGCAAAAGCATTTGATTTCAAATTTCATCTCTTATAATGTTATGCACATAGTTGCACTATGTGACTATGTGAAGCTCTGTAAGCTTGCCCACTGACATTTGTTTGGCTTTAACGTGTCTTTGTTGATGAAAGGAACCCTTAATTTAATGGCTAAGCTTAGTGAAAATGTTCAAATATCAATGTTTTATGGATCATTAATTTATGTTTTGATGTCCCATTTTAGGATCGGAGGACAAGATACAAAATCTGGACCTGAGCAGTCGATTAGCAATGCAGGCCAAGCTGCATCAAAAGCTTCAGAAGGTTTGTGTGTGTGTGTGTTTTAGACTCTTACGATGTTAACTTGTTCGGGCATATCTTTCTGTTCAGAACTCAGTTTTCGACGCCTTTTCTTCCGTTGTTCATATTTTCTCATTACGGTTCTTTTTTGTAAAAATGGAAAATGATGAAAAACATAAATACTACAATCTCCCTAACTTAAAAGGGATACAACTCAATTCATTCTCCAACATTTTCATTTTTGATGTTTTGGCAGACGCGATGAAGTACGCTTCTTCAAAGGCCAATGAGGCGGCAGACATGACTAATAAAGCAAAGAATTACGCAAGTGAGCAGGCAAATTCGGCCATGGACACAGTTTCTGGCAAGGCCGGTGAGGCCATGAACAATGTTGGTGACAAGGCCAATCAAGCCCGGAAAATGGCTAACGATAAGGTCACCGATTACAAAGACACACTGTCAGCAGCAATGCCTTATGGAGAAGAGAACGTCAAGAAAGCCTACGAAGAAGCCAAAGCCGAGGCCAATGGAGGTTATGTCTCCTTCAGGGATATCATGACCACTAAAGCCAGGGACATGAACAACAACCACAACTGAGTGATCCATAAGTTGCTGCTCCAATTATATTTATAAATACATATATCACTATATCTATATATAGCTGTTCTATAATGAGTTTACTATAGGTTGAACTGAAACCTGTAATATTTCAAGAACATTTTCTTGTAATTAATAAGGGACTGCCATGCCATACGTCTTTGTCCTTCCTTCTCATGATCCCTGTGAGGTAGGCAACTCTGATGGCATTTTGGGACAGTTCAAAATGAAATTGTGGGTATGTGCGTATATATACATATGTATATATATGCATCTCATCTTGGATTTAATCTTTTTGTTTCAAATTTTTAGGTTACAGAGTTTCATATTTTAGTTGATTTTGCTGTACCAAGTAGTCCACTTTTTGCTGGTGGTTATAAAATGTCATATGGAATTATATCCATGGTCTCTGTCAGCAGCTTATTTTTTGGGGGTTTAATTCTTGCTTGTTCTGACATTTGTTTTCAGATTTTTTAATGGTATTAAGCTCTTTTGTTCTAAATCTGTGAATAGAATCATATTCATGGGTCAAAACCGAATGTCACATAATTATTCTAAATGGGGAATTGAATCATATTCAAGCGTCAAAACCAACCAATGTCACATAATTCTTCTAAATTGGGAATTGAATCATATTCATGCCTCAAAAACTAACTAATGTCACATAATTCTTCTAAACCGGAAATTAAATCATATTCAAACGTCAAAACCGAAGTCACATAGTTCTTCTACACAGATGCATAAGATCTCACACTCCCCACGACTTTTATCCCCGTCACTCTAAGACTTAAATTTCACTACCACCCCCAATCTCACTCCGTTAAATTTTGTTCCCGTTCTCACACTTGCTCTATGTGACTTGTCGGAACCAATCCAACAAATTTCAAAATTTTCGCACATGAACCATTTAATGTCAACAAGTAAACAAAACAGACTTACAGAATAAACTCGACTAAATTAGAGATACCTTAGTTGTTCAAGAAGTTCAAAGAGAAATTCTACATGTGCATAAATAACAGAATGAGTCAATGATACATGAATGCGTGTTTGTATGCTTGTGTAGTGTATCAGACTAGATTTCAATGATGGAAGTTAAAATTGAAATAATAAACCTAAACAATTGATTTTAGATTTCTACAATCAAAAGTTTTTGGATACAAGCTTTAATAAAATAAAATAAAGTAAAACATTGATTTTAAATCTCTACAATCAAAAGTTTTCGGATACAAAATTAAAAGGAGGAAAAAGAAAAAAAGAAAGCAATTCTAAAATAATCAGCACTGTATTAACTCCACCAAATAGAGCTCTAACAAACACTTAACAGGAGCTCTAAATGGAATCCTTTCACAACCACTTGTTTTTCCTTTTCCTTTCTTTTTTCCTCTGTCCTAAAATAATGCTCGTTATTAAAATTTTGAAAGCAACTTTATACTAAAGAACAGATTTGGATGTCTAAGCTTTTTATGCCAAATCAAGAAATGCAGTTATATCATATTTAGAGTTTTGATAGTCTGCCTCTGCAGATTAACTGAAAACCAGGAGCATGGTAAGAACACTGTAAAGATGAAGAAGTTGGCAGTCCTTCCGAGTTTCGCCCCAATCATTGTCCCCATATGCAAGGCCTAAAATGAATTGTAGCAAGAAACGATAATATATCAGCATCTCTTGTAAAACAAACAAAAGAAGAACGAGTTATATAACATTAAAGAATGTGAAGAACAATTGAGGTAAAGGAGGTAGATCTGATTAATGAAATATTTTATAAATATTAATATCACGCTAAATCCATCTTAGAAGCTTAAAGCACAAACAAACAAGAATGTCCTATTTAAGCAGCAGCCAAGGCAGACAAGTCGTGTAGCTACTATAAAATTTCTGATGCGATTATATGACAAATGCACTGAAAAGCTCCCCACATGCATCGAGCGATTAAAGTATCTCCAAATTTGTGTCTCTATGGTCAATCCCAGAAAAAACAAAAGAACAATGGGAATGATTAAGCAAGATGTAGCTAATATGGAATAGCATTGCAAGGCAACTTCTTCCAAGTCTTACCCATCACAACAAATGTAGTTCATACCTATTAAAAAGAAATCCACACTTCTTACTCACAACTCAACTCGGCTTGGTAAAACTTTTTTCCAACTTTTTGGATGTTAGTGTCTCGTTGGAAAAGAACTCAAGTTTATTTAGAGGCCATTAGCCAGTGTTGACCCTTGTTAATTGGGGTGCTCAGAGAAACAAACAGAGCAACCAGACTATGATCCTAATTTTTGGCATTCTATAAAAACTATGTTCAACCACTGCACCAGGCAATGGCGAAAGATGTGCACACCATCTGTCTAGCCCATTCATGAAAGATAGTTTGGGGTGCTGAGAGAAGCAAACAAAACAATCAGACTATGAACCTATTTTTTGGTATTCTTGGAAAACTATGTTCCACAACTGCACCAGGCAATGGTGAAAGATGTGCATGCCATCTCTCTATCCCATTCATGAAAGATAGTTTGGGAGCAAAACACCTGTATTTAGCAAATCCCAATAAAGAGATGCAGAAATGTTTTTAAGGGTTTTCTATATCATTACAGAACAACCAAGGCCTACCACTACAGGCCCCAAAAGCGCAAGTAAAAAGGCGGGAAATATGCACCACTTGGATATCCAGGGCATCGGAACCTAGATACAGTAGAATACTATTCATCAGCCTCTTTCACCCTCCAATCTATTTAAATTTTTATTGTAAAATAACAGTTTCTTAGCAATAAATTTTAGATTTTGTGCCAGGCTTACAATTTGCAAGTCTAACACAAGGGAACAACATACTTCTGTTGTTACTTTCCTGAATTCTGTTCTGATTGATAAGAATTTTATGAAAAAAGGACGGGCAGGGCTGGGCCCAATCCCGAGAGATGTAAAATGAAAAGGGCATATCTCAAATCCAAGAGAGAGCCAATGCTGCTAAGTCTAACCAAGATAGATCCACTCTCCATTCTCATTGCCATCCAATCCAGTACACAATTTCTGAATTTTATAATTAACGCTAATTGTGCTTCCAGCATCTATTGCAAAACGTATATTAAAGGACGATCATCTTCTAGTCACAGTTATTGTTATTGTTACTTTTCTTAGTGATGCAAGGATGCACATAGTGAAACATAACAGAACAGCAAAGATATTTAACAAGGGAAGGACTTTATCCAAATACACCAAATTAAGCAGTGAAACACCAAGATGCACAGAATCTTGCCACCCCCGTCAATAGAGCAATACGTTAACCACGAAAAGTATCCAACATTGTCCTATGCATCACCTAAAAACCATGAAAAGAGGAAGGCAAGAGTGTCCAACATCTCAAAGAGCCAAACAATGTAGAGATTATCAATTGTCTCATCAAATATGTTGTGTATAAGCATCTATTGTAAATGATCCAAAATAATCCAAAACAAGTGGCCAACCATGAGAGAATTGTTTGTCCAACCAAGTGAGGAAGGCAACCTAAAAGGGTCGTGAAAAAACAGGACCAACTTTGCTGGGATAACCAATGACACTCCATATGGGTTGTGGAGGCACTCAATTAGGTGGATGGAGAGGACCAAGATGATATGAAAAGAAGTTTCATGTGATTATGATTTGGAACAACCAAGGACAAATCAATTATCTTTTTTCTTTGAGCATGAACTCAAGATTCAGGTCACCCTCCAGTGAGAGGTGGGTGTTATTGGATTGCCAATTTATATGCTTAATACTGATTTTTATTTTTATTTTCGTATCAAGTGAATTTATAAAACCAACTTAAGAAGATACATTCCATTAAAGGGGTCTCAATTTTAAATCCAATATCCTACTGAACTATGATTGAATGCTCAAAGAAGTGCATTACCAGTGCATGTAAACATGATAAATGAGAGGTGATTTTAAAATTTAATTAGAATTGACATGTTTGTCATTAAATTTGAGTCCTACTAATCTGGTTATTTACAAATTAGTCTTCCAAGGCTACTAATTCAGTTTTACCAAACAATGCCATATGATTCAAATTTTGACTTTCTGTTTTGTTAAATGAAAGGTTTTTTTTTCTTTTCTTTTCTTTTCTTTTCTTTTTACACCCTTTTGAAATATATGACACATAGGAATGTATCACTAGCATGGGTAGATACAGGATGCTGTAGCAAGGTGACTTTAATTTCAAATTGTCTTTACTAATTTGCATGCACGTACTTAATCTAGCATACTTGACTCCATTGTCAAGAACCATGGAGTTATAAAACATGGAAATTTTAATCCCACACAAATAAATACATAAATAAACAAAGATCGTGATTAGATCTTAAGATGGGGTAAGAAACCTGACATGGAGTTTGAATTGACCTTACTAATTTCAAATTAGTTGATTGTCATCTATTTTGCAATAGAATTGAAATAAAAAATAAGTGTGTCCATAGGGGTGTAGCACACAATTCTTTTTGGATAATTCACAATTTGCAGTTTTAAGAGGGTAATGTTTTCCATTAAAAAAAAAAAAAAGACATAATTTTAGGACCTGTACAATAACCAATACTTTGAAAAGTCTCTTTTACAAAAGCAAGTTGAAACAAATATTTTGAGCCTCACCAAGATCAAAACTAGGTTATTGAAGGTCTTTCTAAGGTCATTTACATGTGCCCTAAATGTGTGATTGAGTATGCAGATTTTGAACCAGCACCGTGTTCTTCGCAAATCACTGCCGACATTGTCTTCGACGTCTATACTCAAATAGCTTATGAACTTAGCACACTGATGTCTCGATCAGTCTTGATCAATCAAGACATCAGTCGAGGCTTATTGGAGTTCCATAAAAAGTTTTACAAAAATAAATAAATAAATTTGATTGATCCACGATTCCACCTATCAATTGAAGTCTACAGGAGAGCCCTTAGATCGATTCACCTACTAATCAGTGGGCAATGGTTTCCATAAAAAAAAAAAACCAAATTTTAGAACCTCTACAATAATGAATAATCAATACTTCGAAAAGTCACTTCTTTTTTCCCAGTTGGTACCCCCCTCTCCCCCCTTCTTTTCAAGGAATTGTTTGCACCAAAGAGGATTCGAACCTTAGACCTAATACTCCCTGAGGCACCAGGGTCAAGTTTTTATCCACTTGACCAACCTCTTGGGGTTTTGAAAAGTCACTTAGACAAAAGCGAGTTTAAACAAATATGTTGACCCTCGCCAAGATCAAAACTAGGTTATTGAAGGTCTTTCTAAGGTCATTTACATGTGCACTAGATATGCGATTGAGCATAAAGAATTTTGAACCAGCACCGTGTTCTTCGCAAATCGCTGTCTACACTGTCTTCGACGTCTATTCTCAAATAGCTTATGAACTTGGCACACTACAACCAAATTTTGAGTAGGAAATTGCAACACACGATTCATGCCCAACAGCTTGAAATTGCGGGAACCTCCTATCAGCAAGTAGATCCAATTCACTCCTATCTACTTCCACTTTCCATCTCGACTGGAGAAAAAACAGCTAGATTATCTAGGGAACAGACCCTCCATCTTTTGATTCTAAGATATCAACTTCTCTTGGCTTTTGTTCATTCATCAAATTCTATCTAAGGTTCTTCAAATTTCCATATTTGTTCTTCTTTTTTTTTTGTGGATTTCTCATGCTTAGCTTCTCTTTCTGATTTTCGAATTAACGTACTAACAAAACCTGTTTTTGGTATCATTCCTCTTCTCAATTAACTTATGGCACATACTAATCCTAATAATGACAAGTACATTGAAAAGCTATGGTTGCCTTTTGATGAGTGAGTTACTGAGTTTTTAGATGAAGGATTTCACTCTTATCCTTCAAAAGAGTTTTCTAGCATAAGCTTGATGCAAAAAAATTCAAGAATTAAGTTATAAATTCTTTGCCACTCTGACTCCAATGCTTTTTCATATTTCTTCTTTCATATCCTAATCTTTTTATTCCTTGCCGTGTGCATTTACACTTCATAGCCGAGCGGAATTCTAATCCATCCAAACAATAAAATCATAATTCTAGCTCAATCGCAATTCCAAAATCAATGGCACTGAACTGCAACTCTAAACTTCAAATTCAATTCTGAAGTGTGAATCAGACCTAACATAATTTACATGAAATGTTAAACTGTTAAAATAACAACAGTGAGTGCCAGGAATCCCAACTTCTGTTTAAGCAAAGAATCCAAACATAAATTGGGGGAACACACAACAATCACAATGACCAGCAAAAAATTCCCAAACAATAATTTCTCAAGCAAATAACAACTAACAAGAACTACTTTAGAATTTAGAGCAAAAAGGCAAATACCCAAAATTTGCAATGCTACTAATTGGCTCCAAAAGCTGTAACTGATGCTGTTGCTGCTGCTCTGCCATTTGCTGCTGCAACGGGACAATGCCCTCTAACGCCGGCACTCCTCCAACAGGTTGAGCCCCCTTCCCTTCAACAAACCTCCACATATACCATGCCCCGACAGACCGATAGGGCTTCCACTTCTCACAGAGCTGTTCCATCTGTGAAGGCCTTGGCAGCTCATCCAAACCATAAAGAAGCTGCACGCCTTTCCGAACACCGACATCACCCACAGGCAACACATCCGGCCTGTGCAGCGAAAAAATCATGAACATGTGCACTGACCATGCCCCAATTCCCTTCACCATTGTAAGCATAGTAAATAGTGACTTATCATCCATTGCCACAATTGAATTGTCAGACAAAATCCCAGTGGTGTACTTGTTTGCTAGGTCATACAAGTAAATAGCTTTTCGACCTGAGATTCCGATTTGCCGAAGCTGTTGCGTCGATAGCCCGAGCACGACGTCGGGGCGAACACCGTCCTCGCCGCCACATAACTCGAGAAACCGAGTGTAGATCGACGTCCCCGCCTTGTTCGCGAGTTGCTGGTAGAGAATGCTCCTGGTTAGGGCAAGGAATGGTTGGTGGTGGGACTCAAAAATGGGAGGCGGGTGAGAGTCAATCAAGCTCGCGAGTAATGGATCGGCGGCACGTAGATGCCGAATCGCACGATCGATCTCACCTTCAGATGACAATGGCTTTATGATGCTCGGCAAAACCCTAGCTGATCTTGAAGAATTTCTCCTCCTAGACTTCGCCGCGGCGGCAGCGTTGGTGTCTTGGCAGACAGAGAGAGATTTGGAGGACTCTCCATCGGCGGATTCAACCGGAGATTTGTCGTCGACGGCTGCCGCGGCGGAGACGGAGGCGTTGGAGGAGAGTTTTCTGATTTTCTGGGGTCGGATTGGGATTTTGGAGGAGCTAGAGGGGGTTTGGGAAAAATCAGTTGAGGGGGGTTGTGAAACTGTCGGTTCTTGGGACTGAGAAGTGGGTTCTTCAAGAGATTGGGAGTGAAGGGGCTCAGAGGGTGTTTGGGTTTGGGTCTGTATTGGAGTTTGCTCACCCATGCGAAATAGATGGTCTGACTGGTGGTCGCGTGGGGTTTTCCGGCGGTGGCGGTGGCGTTGTCGGTGGAATTGGGTGTTTGTTCGGCAATGTCGATCGGGATTCTGACTCCTGAGTACACGTTTTGTTGATGGGAACAAAGAAGTGTGTACTAGTTCGGAAGTCGATGTACTTTTATGCCATCACTCAACAGGCTGGGTCTCTGTAGTCCTTTGGGTACCATCGACAAATCAGGGCTTTTGAAAATATTTCTAAACAATTTAGAAAAAAGAAAAGTATATTAGTATTAGAGAAATATATAAAATAATTAATTTTGTGAAAACAAAACAAAAAATTTAACTCAAATTTTAGAAAAAAGAAAAGTATATTAGTATTAGAGAAATATAAAAAATAATTAATTTTGTGAAAACAAAACAAAAAATTTAACTCAAATTTTAAGAAACAACCAAACAAATTTTTAGTTCTCTTCAACAAAAAATAAAAATAAAAAACCAAATAGGCCATTGTATTCCTATTAATGATCTGTGTGTGTTTTGGATTTGGATTTTTCAAAAACTTTTTTTTTTCTTTC
Source organism: Cornus kousa (assembly GCA_025631255.1). Classification (NCBI taxonomy): domain Eukaryota; kingdom Viridiplantae; phylum Streptophyta; class Magnoliopsida; order Cornales; family Cornaceae; genus Cornus; species Cornus kousa. Next base: position 11,547 of record JAOTQH010192562.1, read on the forward strand.
TTCTTTTCCCTTCTCAACAAGTATCGTTATGTCATACCTTTCAAATGACCATTTAGACAAACATTTTGATTAATTTTTTCATCACATGCACACCAATGATACATGATAGCATGTTATATTATATAAAATTGGATTCAAATGACAATAAACTAGATTTAATTTGTTAATTTAACAAATTATTAAGATTTGTAATGAATTATAGAATTAAAATTTTTAACCAGTATTAAAAAATAGTAATAAATCTTTCAATTTTACACGAGGGTGAATTTAATCTCCCTCCTAATGGAATGAGTTTGAATACATTCTCCTTCAAAAGTTTATTTTAACAAATAATATTCCTCAAATTAAGGCTTCTTCTTCTTCTTCTTTTATTTGTTTTATTTTTATTTTTTATCTCTTATTTAAAATTCATTTACATAAACTATCACCAAATTTATTTGTACTATGTTTGGAAGCACTTAAATTTGTAATTAAAGAAAAATTAATTAAATTTTTGAACTAAATTTGTTCTAATTTTAAATCCAAAGCACCAGTGCTTCCAAACAACCAAACAACATTGCATTATTAAATTTTAAATCCTAAATCAATATATTTAATTTTATCCAATTATGCTTTGTTAGGAGTGGATGGAATATATCAAGAAAGGACGTTTGATAAAGAGGAAACAAAGAATAATAAAAAGATGAATTATCTTTTACAAATTTTCATCCTAATGAAAGAGGCAAAGAAAATTAAGTATTACATAAATTTAAAATTATAATCCTATTCTACTTAAATTACAATACTATTATATATATAAAATAGGATAAAGTACATATAAAAAAAAAAATAATAATAAAAAAAAGACCCTTGACTTTGTAACATTTTTCAATAAAAACTTGTATATTTTTTTTACCAAATAAAAAAGACCGTCGACTTGTAACATTTTTTCAATAAATCCCCTTATCTAATATTTTACCAAAGAACACCCTCAACTATCTGAAGGGGTAAAAGAGTTGATATTGGGACCAAAATGCCCTTTTATTTAAATCTTAATTATTTCGAATTTAAAAAATTCATATCTCACAAACCGCACATTTAAAAATTGTAAATATATGCACAAAAAGGTTATGAAATAAGGATTCCATAAATATAAGATTTGTATAACAAACCTTCATAACCAGACTGAAATAGGTAATCTAAATATCTACTCCAACAATTTTATTTTATTTTTTTAAACTCGAGACATTTGCTAAAAAAAATTTAGAATTATTCATTTACATATGGAGCCAAATATATAAAAAAAAATTAGCCCCAATAGAGATCGATTTTATGATATATCATATTTTGCGTCAAAATATTTTCATTCTTTTATAGACTCGCCATTTAAAAAATAAATAAAAATGAATATTCAGTCTCTTTTGGGGCTAATTTTTTTATATGTTATACTTCATATGAAAATGAATAATTCTGAAAATTTCTTGCAAATAGCCCGAGTATTTTATAAAAAATAAAATAAAATAAGATTGTTGTAGTAAATTTTTAGATTGTCTATTTCTCTCTAGTATAGAGTTTTGTTAAACAAATCTTATATTTCTGAAATCCTTATTTTATAAGTTTTCCATGCATATATTATTGAAGTTCAAAAAAATTAAGATTTAAATAAAATAGCATTTTGGTCCAAATATCAACTCTTTTACTCCCTTAAATAGTTGAGGGGGTCTTTGGTCAAAAATTAGACAATGGAGATTTATTGGAAATGGCTACAAGTCGAGGAGGTTTTTTGGTAAAAAAAATAAACGAGGGTTTACTAGAAAAGATTACAAATTGATGGGGGTTTTTCTGTACGTACTTTGCCCTATAAATTACAATATTATTATTAAATACTGGTATGTAAATTTAAAACTCTTTTTTATTCTCTCAATTACACTAATTTGTAACTTATTATTTTGTCTTTCATCCAAAGGAATAACTCCTTTCATCCAAATTTTTTTGGATTAAACAATGAAAATCAAAAGCTTTGATTGAGTGATTGGAAAGAAAAAAAGAAAAGAAAAGAAATGATTCAAAAAATCAAGTTTGGGTAACTTTTAGGCTTCGTTTGGATACACAATGGAGAAAAGAAAATGAAGGATAACATTACTTATGAAATAAAAGAAATGAAAGGAAATGATAGCTATAATTTATATTTCATATTTTGATAAATAGGAGAGAAAATAAAGAAATGAATAATATTTTTATTTAGATAACACATAGGAGAGAAAAGAAAGGAAAAAATAATAATTAAATGACATCTTACCCTTTTTGTGGAATTAGTTTCTCTCTCCCAAAGACCCACCTCCCCCCTCTTGTGGGGTTAGTTTCTCTCTTTAGAACACCCACCCTCTCTCTCATCATCTTAAAGCTCCTCATCCGTCTTCCAAGCAAGCCAAATTTGGCTGTGGAAAACAAAAAAAAAAGGTCAAAATTTTATTTCATATATATATATATATGTACGTATGTATGTATGAATTTATATGTGTGTATATATATATGTATGTATTATGAATACGAACATGATTCTGACTTTGACACGGGATCGGGATTATTCGATCGACCTTTTTCTCATACTGACCGTAGCATAGCCCAGTAGTGGATGTTGTGGTGTGATGAAATATACAGAAGTGGAGCAAGGGAAAACAGAAGAGAAAGTGAACAACACGGTGAAGGCTACTTTTGTCATTAGGTTCCTTTCCCTCCAAAACCCTCCAAATCCTTCCCAATCCTTTCTTTTCCAGCCTATTCTTCTCATCCAAATACACTAGTCACTATCCTTACCTGTCTTTTCTCTTCAAATCCCTCTAAATCCCTCAATCCAAACAATTTGGAAGGGAAAAAAAAAAAAAAAATTAAAAAAGGGAAATAGAAAGGGGAAGAGTTGACTGAGATACGCATATGCACATTTGACACATCTATACACAGTAGCTTAAAACTTTAAATAAAATAAAAATTGAAGTTTACACTTGGATGTGGTGGTTTGCTTCCAATGGAGGTGGAAACCACCCTTTTCTTCTGCTTCCAATCCTCCTCTCTGTATGTGTAATATGATATATATTGTATATATGTATTATGG
>JAOTQH010192669.1:0-14637 GCA_025631255.1 Cornus kousa
ATGTGTTACTCATAAACATCATACAGTTTCCAAAACCAAGCAAAGATCAGAGAGGCGGTTACTAAAAAATGGACATCATGTATCTTCTTAAATTTGGAGGTTGAACCAAAAATCACTACGTACATCACTACAGAAGTTATATGGATTTATGTGTTCTTGGTACCATACTTGAGAAATTGGAACTACATGATCCGGATCAACATATGTCGCCTGGAGATCTTCCCTGTACAAATCTTCCATTGAAAATGGCTGTGCCCAAAAGCTTGAAAGTTCTTCGAATGTTTCTGACGAACCAATCAGGTCTATGGTATTGTATGTATCAATTTGAACAGCAGGATCAGCGGGTGATGAGGAGTAACTACCTGTGGATGAGAGTGGTGAAATTGGGATGTTCATGATGCCTTCTGGCTTTGAAGCTTCTGTGACACTAGAAAATGGAAGATTGGTTTCAGCTAGGTTGTTTAGTTTGGCATCACGTTTGGTTTTTTCTACTTCAGTACTTGAGTCCGTCCTCAGGTCTTGGTTGTTCTTTAAGCGTTTCTTCAAGTGGGAGTGCCAGTGATTCTTAATTTCATTATCAGTTCTTCCACTCAGTTTCGCTGAAATTGCTGACCATCTGTAATAGAAGATCAGAGAAGACATAAGACCTATGTAATATTAATCCTAACATACCAGTCTTGAACATTAGATCTTCCTCCAACAGATGAAATCAAAAATCATGAAAAGGTCTTATAATATCTAACGCATAATTTTTTGAAAGTTAAAGCAATTCACTCACGCACCATGCCTTTACAGAGGCTAGCAGTTAAAGCAGTTCAGTCACGCACCATTCCTTCACTAAGGCTAAAACCCTAACCTCCATTTAGGAATAAATTTGTGCCATTGTTTTGAAGTTCATTTTATGGTTATACGTAGCCTTCAGCGATCTCTTACCTCAGTTTCAGGACATATATATGAAATATGAAATACATGTATCTCGATCTCTAACTTCGCATATAAATAAATCAGGTACTGTGAATATAGAATCTCTAATACTATCATGAAAATTTGTGAATGCTGCCGATGAGTATCAGCCCAAATGAAACGATCTCTACTCCCCTTTGGGAGGTTGAGTATTCGAGCCCTAGTAGACTAATATTGTAAGTTTTATGAGTGTTTGCTTGAATTATGAGGGGAAAAAAAAAGAACAAAAAATTGTGAATGCTAGGGTTTTTCTTTTCTCCAAACTCACAAAAAAGAAATCCAAATTAAAGCTATAAATATTGATGCACATGCAACATTATATCAGTTCTACTGCTATATCACATGTCATATCTATATCTTCAATTACACAGTAACTTTGGAAGTTGTATCTTCGTAATCATTGATATATAATGCTGCTAGAAATTAGCTGAACTTTGCAGGCTTGCAGCCGAAATTTATCAAAACATAATCAATTTATAATGTTGCATGTCAATTTGGTACATTCCTATAGAGTATCTAAAATATATTTCTAAGATTTTCAGGCACACAGTATTCCTCACATAACTAAGCATGGATAATGCATTTCAATTAATTGTCTTTTGCTATATACAACTGAATATAATCTAGCTAAAATATATATCTAAATTAAGATGACTTACTTGTTTCCCTGCATTTCATGCAGTTTGAGTATGATTTCATCTTCTTCCTTGCTAAAGTTTCCATGCTTTATGTCCGGCCTTAAATAATTCATCCAACGAAGTCTACAACTCTTACCGGACCTTAACAAACCTGGAAAAATTAAAACCAAACTCAAGAAGGTTAGCATAAACATGCAAAAATAATGAAAAGATTCAGATCGATGAAGGTTTTGATTTCATAATTAATCATATGTATTCATAGAATTATAATTGTTTCTTATATTAATTTATACCAGCAGCTTTTGGGGTGACATTCCAGTTCCAAATGCCGTATCTCCTGATGTAAGCTATCAACCTTTGATCTTCTTCAGGACTCCATGCCCCTTTCCTCAAAGAAGCCGTATTCTCAGAGCGAAGAGGAGCTCTCACCATCTCTCACTCTCTGAGAAACTCTCTTGATTTCAGTTCTCAGTCTCAAAACACGTCATTGTGTAGTAGCTATTTATATATCATATATCTCATATATATACACACACACACACACACACACACACACGATCCAATCCTAAACGTGTTTAATTGCAAGTTGATACTTTTTTTAATGGTTAATTGAATGATAGTCAAAGGATGAAGCAAGAAATTTCCACAACATCAATTAATTAATACTACTATTTGTTTAGTTGTGTCACTCATCCCACTTGGAGCAAGTAAACAAAACTAAAGAGAGGACGACCAAGACCTAGATAGTAAACCCTCGCTCAGTAGGGATTTTTTAATTTTACTTCATTATTAGTGCATAGGATCAACAAACGCGTAAATTGGTTACTCTTCTGGACCACGGCCAATTCAAGAGCCAAATGCATCTTCCTTTGAAGGTACGTTTTATATCAGTTTATAAATATTTATTTATATATATATATATATATATATATATAATCTAGGATAGATTTTAGCTTAGACATTGCTCTAGGAAATACGCATGAATATGTGACATTGCTCTAGGGAACATGCATGCATATGTGACAAAACAATTCATTTTTCCTGTTCATAAGGCGAATGTCAACTCAAGAGTTCATATAATGGGATGAATTAGTATATTGATTATTGGGGCTCATATGACACTTAACAAATCCAACGGCATGATATCTAGACTCCTTTTGTTTCGACCTAAAATATATATATATTTTTTATATTTGACAAAAAATTAGGTCGAATCTATTGAATGAAGAGTGTAAAATAATTTGTCAAACATTTATAATTTATTTTTGTTAGATTTTAATATATATTTTCTTCATAAATATTTTACGATAATCAAATATAAAAAATATTTTACATCCAAACAAAAGAAACCTTAATTCAACATTTTATCATTAATTTATCTAAACATCAAATATAGAAAAATTATACTAAGATGTGATTCTTGACTTCCCAAATAGAAATTAATCTCTAGTTCCCTCATGTCTCTTAATGGAGTTTTGGCAAACTAACGTTAATTGTCTTGCCAACAAAACAAATAACATTGATGGTGTGCAATATTAATCATTTGCGTAACATGAGAGAAATGAAAAACCATATTACATACTGGAGCTGCAAGGAAGAAGTAGAAAGTTTGAAGGAAGATATGGAGATGCTGAAATGTTTCATATTTACATTGACTTAGCTTCTTTCCAGGTTTTTTTTTTTTCCCTCCAAAGTTAAACACACATTCGCAGTCACAACATGATCTAATGGGGTTGAACCCTCAATAAAAAGAGAATCATATCATTCATGTTAGAGATCTAGTGACAAGGGCACAAAGGTGATGTAGAATTAATTGTTGAAACCTGTCTGTTTGGATGGGAAAAATGCCAGACATGTTGACACGATTTTTGGAGCAGTTTCAACCAGGTTGTTTTGACCTGAAAAACTTATATTGGATTGAAAATGGGCCAATGATCAGTACTCACCACTGTGTTGTGACATAAGCTATTTTTTTGCTAAATTCCATCGTTTAGGACCTTAAAATTGGGTTTGTTTTATAGGAGGTTTGTTGATTATTTAGAAATTTTTGTTCTCATTTTATTCAAAATTTTGGTATTCAATAGTTTTAAGTTATTATTTTTTTTATTATTATTTTTTCATAATTTTTTAAATAAATTTGAGATTTTTTTTTTTTTTTTTTTTTTTTTTTTGGTTAAATGGTAAGCTTTACAAGGAAGAAAAGAATGATGTACAAAGCAAGAGCCCTTGGAGCAAACAAGCAACCAGCTCACAAGGCAAAACAACCACACAATTGGCCAAGGCCAAGATCAACAAATAAAGGAGCATTCTCAGGAAAACTATGAATATCCTCAATCCTATCTTTCAACTCCAGTACTTAAGCAAATGAGGTTGCACACCAAGTGTGATTTCCCGCAAAGACACATCCCTACATGAAAAGCTGCAGCAAATCCTCCTGCTCACCCAAAAGTCTGAGCTCAGCACCTCGTTTCGGCTTCAAATATGAAAGTTTAGCTCCGATACAACTCTTGATAAGGCAAATGATATGTTGTGGTGTTGCAGCTCTATTCCCAAAGGCCCTGGCATTTCTTTCAAGCCAAATGTAGTAGACTGCCTCATTGAAAAGCAACTTGTGAATATTGAACTGTCCTGGTCTCCATGTACCAGAGCACCAAAAAATTGATGGTTTCTATATGTACAAGAACTCATAGTCACATATTTGGCAATTATGTGGCTCAAATTGATGGTTTCTATATGTACAAGAACTCATAGTCAAGATCAAAAGGCATCTCAATATAATGGAAAACAAATTTTGGAAATAGGGTAATTTTGTAGTTATCAAACAATATCGAGCCACGAATTCAGTCGAGGGGCGACCTTGAAAATAAAAAGATATATTTTTAAAAAAGATATTTTATTTTTGGGCAAAATAATAAACGTAAAAACTTAATATAAATTGATAATATTTTCGTTTATTTAACAACTGTATTTGATACCTACCGACAAAAATAAAATAAAATAAAAATAAAAATAACCAATGGTATTTGATGAACTTATATATTAAGTAAGAACATACAAATTGAAGAGAAAAATTATACATATTCAAGTAAAAAAAAAATTCAAATGTATATATGTATATTATAGTATATATCACATCCCCTCTCTTACAATGAAGAATTTTTCTGTAAGTCAAAATGCTAGTTAGTATTAAACAGACCCAGAAACTCCTCGATCTATTGCAATAACTAAAAATTAAGGAATGAATTTGTGTGTGTGTGTGTGTGTTTTTTTTTTTTTGGAGGGGGGGGGGGGGTTTTGTATTATCAATGGAGCTAAGTGGGGCCTAAGAGAAATACCCCCGCAAATGGTTTATCAATCCATTGTGTTTTTTAGAACCATTAGCAGCTGAATCATAGGTGAATTCAATATTGTAAAATTAGAAAGCTTTGCAATTTAAAGGCTAATCAGTACATAAATCTTCTATGCCATAATTAAGTAGTAATTAGTATGTGTTCCACCATACTAATTAAGCTCTTATTAGTCATAAAATTGTAAGAATATATATATATAGAGAGAGAGATGTATTCATGATTAGGATCTAATCTTTGTTTATAATAAGGTTTATAAATAATATTTGATTTGTTTTACAGATGACATCAATGTGCAAACATCATCAGTGTACCGCAACCTAAAAAAAATAATGAAAGAATAAAAAAATTCTTAAATCAACAAGTTGTATTAATATCGTGTATAATTAAAATATCGAAGATCAAGAAAAACAGTACACCAAGTTTGAATTCATTCGTTTTGTTATATTCCATTCACGAGGAATTACATACTGTCCCAGGTCAAGCAAAACAAAATAGTCATGCTCCTCTCTGTCAAGAAAGTATATTAGCAAGGAATCCATTTTCTAGATTCTCCATTGTAACGGATATCTGTTATAGTGTGCTGTAAGAAATTTCAACACCATAAAAATATGTTTGGAAATTTCTTTCCAACATTATTATTTCTAATTTATGTGTTAAAATTAATTGTGATAAAATACAAAAAATAATAATAATAATAATATAACATGTTAAAGCAGATATGAGTGCTACAGTAGAGGATCAATATTCAACATACCCAACTGCAGTTAATTTGTGGAGAGGGTAAAATCAACCATTGAATATAAGCTTTACTTTGTTTGAAGGAATTTTCTTCTTAACACGGTTTCAACAAACTTTTCGTACTAGCCATTTTGAAGAAAGGTGGGAAACGACGACGAACATATGTGAAATCACACACACGCACACACATATATATTAACTAATTAAACTTAATTCATTGCTTAATTAATCTTGAAATTAGTCAACTGGTACATGCCACTCCCCAGTCAAATTCATTGCCAATGTACCTTTAGGAAGAAAATCAACCATTAACGCGTAGCATCTCTTTCTGGTTGGAATCTGTGGATACATGCATGCGACATAATTACAAATTAGTTAATCTGCATTAATTCTAAATTAATGAATTATAGACATGTGCATTGACAACAGTAAACATTTCTTTATCAATCAAATAGAAATATGATAATACATCCCACACGGAAACTTAGTTGACCAGATTGACCTGAGAAAGTCAAACCCCAAACTTTCCAAGAAGCTATGATTTACATTTCTTTATTTTTCTTTTTCTTAGCCAATTCTGGTTCCAATTTCAAAACCAGAACCATAATGTCTTGTTGCCATGTTCGTTCTAGTTCTTTTGTTCAACTTAGAACAGCACAGGCTCCGATTGATGTTGTGGCCGAGCCCATGTCCTAGCTGGCTTCAATTGCTCGTACCAACATGTAGTTTGTATCCTGAATAATGATTTGGAGTCCGAAAGTCGGACAACTCTAACTGATTTATGTGAGTAAGTGCTAACAATATCATGATGACATCAACCCTTACTCATATAAATTTAGTCGGATGTACATGTCCGACTTTAGGACTCTCTTTGGTTCCTCTTGTATCTCCTTCACATGTTCTATATTTATTTCGTGTGTCATAAATGGTTTCAAGAGATTTTATATATATTGTAATATTGGTTTTGAGTCTCAACAAAATTAATGTTGTGTTCGAAAGCACTAAATCAGCTACTTAGATTTGAAATTGAAAAATTTAACTAAAATAAGTGAGATTTACATATGTAAATCTATAATAAAGGGTGCTCTGATTGAGCTTATTGGGCAACTCAGTGAGAGCGCCCTCCTGATTGAGTTGCTCTAATTCACTGTAGTTTGTTGCTTATCCTGTAAAAATGTTGTATTTAACTACCCTCAGTCAGATGAATGTTGATGTTAGCCATTAAGGTGAAAATGTGCTCATATGACCAAGTGTTAGTCTTTATTTTTTAAAATACCTTTATATGTCCCTGCCACATCAATGTATGTATATAAACAAACAAACTGCAAAAAGGTACCCCAGTATTTTCATGCGTATAAAAAACTTCGCCCTCCAAAATTTATAATAGATACTAATTCTCTGGGATATCGATTTGCAAGAGATCATGAACTGAACCATTCAAGGCAACTGAGAAATTTACATTCTGTTGGTTTCTTTACATGTATATGTAGTGTAGTGTACACTTCATGTTCTTATTACGCTTGTTTTTCAACTTGTAATATTGCAAATTTATGTATTTGGGCATTGACACTCCATATTGAGATACTTTTCAAAAATTATTATCACTCACATTACAAACGTTTGATCCATTTTTAACTCACCTCAAAAATTACTTTTCAAATACGTCAAACTACTTTTTACATATAAAAAGACATTGTTACTCGGCCCTTTAACTTTTTGTTGACTTACTAAAGGGTTGTTTGATGTGTAAATGACATTTTTACCCTATTGGACCCATGTTAAGTGACCAAAATATCCATTGAAATATGTGTATGTGTGTGTAATTCTGTGTATATATATGAGGTAAGCGGAAGTGATAAATTTGTTCACGAAGAACATATTACCTTGAATCTATAAGGTGGGTGTTTTAAATCTACAAAACGAAAAGATAATTAAGAGAAATCTAATATATTATTTGATAATTGAATACTAAAATCAGTGAGATTTACAAATGTAATTGGTTATTTGTATAATACTTCCAGAGAAATTTTGTATGATACAAATAGAATAAGAAACCTAATAAATAAAAAATATATACTAAAATCCGAAAAAATAGAATAAGAAATCTAATAAATAAAAAATAATAAATCTAAAATCTCATATCATTACAACTTCGTTAAAGTCTCCGACAAAAATCCGAAATAATCCGCAGACCTCTTAAAACACAATAAAACACAATTTTGGAGTCCTAAATGAAGGCTTTCAGCCAAAAATAACATGGTTCGCAAGCAAAACTTGGTGAGTTTTTCTCAGTGAGTCATTTCCACCAAAAAAACACTATTAATATGTCAAAAATAGATTTGTCAAACTGTTCAGAATTATGTCCTATATATATATATATATATATATATATATAATTTTACAAGAAATTGAACAAAATTAAGACAATAGATATATAAAACCCAAAAAAAAAAAATAAATAAATAAAACACGAAAAATAGATCGCTTAATTCTTCACACATACTAATTCTTTATATATATATATATATATATATATATATATTACACACACACACAAATTCTTCATATACACATACTAATTCTTCACACATATATATATACATATATATATATATATATATATATATATCAAAAAATATAAACAGACTAATTCTTCATATATATATACACACACACACACACATACATACACACACAATAGTAAACACAAACAGATATATGTAGCACACAGAACCCAAGCTTTGGAGAGAGAGGCTTGTTTTAGATTAAAAGGCATTAAAAAATTGAGGGTAAAAATATCATTTCATATTCTTTTTAGCGTTGATCGAAAAATATTTTAGAAGTATGAGTAATAATAATTTTTAAAATATATTTTAATATAATATTTGATCAAACTTAAAAGAGTATTAAGGTAATTAAATCTATTTATTTATTTGTTTATTTCTGAAAGGCGTAATATTGCATTGTTGTACACGACTGTTCAATGGATCTTGTGGTCAATATTGAGAACGAAAATAATATATTATACATATATATATATAAAATATATTTCAATAGTAAATACGTAGCACCTAAAACTGTATTGAGACACACACACAAGCGTACGTTACGTTGAGTTCCTCAACAGCTACCATATCATAATATCACACGTGTGATGGAGGAGCGTACGTACGTCGGTGAGTTCCTCAACAGCTGTCATATCATAATAATGCATGAAATCATAACACCAACAACCCATATTGTTTGTCCTTTTCTGTACTGCCCTATCGCGTGCACACGCACGGCCATAAGATGCCAAATTTGCTTCCTATTACCCATTCTCCAATCAAGTTCATGTAGCTATTGGACCGCCCGGTTTGGCCGTTGAGACTGCCAAACCGGTCTAGCGCTTCTTCCTTCGTCACTAACGGCTTTGGTTTTGGATTTGGTATAGTGTATCCGTGTTCTGTTTTACAGTACACTAATTCATCTCTTCGCACGTGAATACCCCGGCCCAACAGTGCAAGCTGTATTTTAAGTCAAGATTAATAAAGGTGAGAAGATTCAAACACTGATCGATACAAACCGAAGCCTTCACCTTAGCAAATCATCTAAGCCCCCGAGGGCGGCTTTTATTATCATATTCGACATCAACACAAGGACGTAGATTGTTGTAACTCGAATCACTTTTGGTTGAACAGATCTCCTTGAGATTGGTAAATGATCATATCCATCGATTCACAGGCGTATCCGGAGGTTTGGGTGGGCTTGAATCCCTCCCAATGTTTTAAAAAAGAAAAAATTAATAGTAATATTAGCCTTTTCTAAATTTTAACACATCTAAATAAACCCAATATCTAAACCACAATTTAAAAAAAAAAGGCACAATCAAATAGGTCCAAGCTCTAAACAAACACTAAGCCAAAGATAGAGAATTCCTAAATTCCTAATCTTACACAGATCAGAGAGCTCACTCCTTCTCTCCCTCTAAAATATAATCCTATTTACTCTAAAATTTTTCAACTCTTTAATCTTTCGATCCCTAATTTTCTCTTGTTTAATATTAGCCCCCTCTTAATAATTCCTGAATTCGCCCTTGCATTGATCCTAGCTTTTTCTCCTGACCATGAAGTCTCTTAAACCTCTGCTGAATGGTACCATTTTCACATACTTCAGCCTATACAAAAAGTCAGAAAGATAAAAATTATGAATTACTTTTTCCATCCATCTTGAACGTTTATGTATGCAATAACATATCAAGTTGTATTGGGAAACAGACTCAGAAAATGAGCATTGGGCCTAGAGTCTAGGGATTGATTAATCTGATGCAACGGTTCCTGCAAATAGCCGTTGCATGTTCCTTTGTGTTGGGCCTAGAGTCTTTTTTAGCCCACAATGTCTCCTTTTGTTTCCGTTTGCTGGGCTTTGCCGATGGCCCCTTTTGGGCTATCCTGTAAATCTTCCTCCATTTATACAATTTGATTGATTATTCCAAATGTATGTTTATTTATATATGTAAGTTTAAGTAATTTTATTTCATATTAAAATTATATAATTTCAGTATATAATGCATATAATTTAGCATTTTTTGTTTATAACAACTCCAAAAACCCGCAAAACTCGTAATCCATGAGAATAATGAGTTTCTTGGAACTTAATCAGATTTGGTGTTGGCCATGGTTAGGTTATGTACCGAGTCTGGTCCCCGTCCCTAACCCTAGCTATACTATTACACCCTTCAATATTTTGTTCACACAGGCTTTTGATAACGTACCATTTAAAAAGAAAACAAAGAAGAAGAAGATAATAACACTATATATTACTCATTTCTTTTGCATTTTATTTAGTTGCAATGTTGACAATGCGCACTAGCTACAATTTAGGTTGTGTTATTCACAACCAGAGTGTAATTTCCAAAACTAAGCCCTGGTCACTTAAAAATATGGACATCAGGGTCTTTGGTTGCATCTGCACCTTCTCGAATTTGGAGATTGAACCAAAAATCACTGCATACATCGTCATAGTAGCCATATGGACTTGTGGTTTCTTGGTACCATACTTGAGAAATTGGAACTACATATCCGGGATCAACATATGTGGCTTGGAGTTCTTCCATGTACAAATCTTCCACAGAAAATGGTTGTGCCCAAAAGCTTGAAAGATCTCCGAATGTTTCTGATGAACCGGTCACCTCTATGGTCTTGTACTCATCAATTTGAACAGCAGGATCAGCGTTTGATGAAGAGTAATTACCCATGGATGAGCTTGGTGAAATTGGGATGTTCATGGAGACTTCTAACTTTGAAACTTCTGTGAGACTAGAAAATGGAAGATTGGTTTCAGCTAGGTTGTTTAGTTTGGCATCACATTTCGTTTTTTCTCCTTCAGTACTTGAGTCAGTCCTCTGTGCTTCGTCGTTCTTTAAGCGTTTCTTCAAGTGGGAGTGCCAGTGATTCTTAATTTCATTATCAGTTCTTCCACAGAGTTTTGCTGATATTGCTGACCATCTATGTAGTCGAAGAAAGAAGACACGAAACCTTAGTAATAATACTAACATCCAAGTCTTAAACATCAGATCTTCCTCCAACAAAAGAAGTCAAAATCACAAATTAAGAAGTTCTTAAAATTAATATATTACACATAAATGTTGTAAAAGTCATAGATGCAAGTTTGTGCGCGCGCGGGCATATAAGAAAGTAAAGGCATTCACCTTACATGAACTTCGGTCTCCCATACTTTGAATTTGTGTTGGTATGTTTTCGGCCAATATTGTTTTGGTTGATGAGACTAGAGAAAGGAGTATCTCATTGGAGGTTTGGAGAGAAGTTTCAAAACTAAAAATATTTAAGCTAAGTAGAAGTAAAAGTGAATGTATAAAGTGTAACTTTAATAAATTCATAAATACAAATGAGGATGTAGTAAGGATTGAGAATCAAGAGATTAAAAAATAAAAAATAAAAATGAATATTTTAAAGGATTAGCAAGCACATACATATGCCTTCACTGAGGCTCAAACACCCGATCCCCCTCCCCTTTTTGGGGAGGAGGGCTTGTACCAGCTGAGTTATTGCCCATTTGGTACGTAGGTAGTTAGGCTCAATTATTAATCATGATGAATAAATTGTAGATGGGTTAATCATACAATTAAGATAGGCTATAGAATAACTACTAGACCAGAAAAATCTATGATATTGAATGTTAGGCAACTAGGAACAACATTTGTATAAAGTGAGTGTGGCAATATTAATACAAATTGTGTTGATATGGATGTGCAGTAAGACAAAAAATGATTAATTGAATTACAAATAATTATACATTTGGGAGAAGAATAGAATAGTACCAAATGGAGATAAAATGAGAGAAAATAAATTAAGATGGTTTGGACATGTGCAAAGAAGATCTTTAAGTACGTTGATTAGGAAAAGTGACATCATCCATATTGAAAGTAATACTAAGGAAGAGCCGAAGACTTAACGTGGGCAGAGTTAATAAAGAAAGATATAATAGCATATGAATTGATTAAAGTTATTTCTTTAAATAAAATGAAATGAAAACATAGGAATCATATACATAGTCAACCCCAAATAATTAGAAAAAGACTTGGTTATGGTTGTTGTATGCATCTTTCAGCTTTCTCCAGTCAGTTTCAGTGCCTATATATGAAACTATGAATAAGTGCAGCTTGATCTCTAACTTTGGATATAAATATATCATGTATTCGAATATACGTTCTCTAACACTATCATGGAAATTTGTGAAGCCTAATACGATTTCTTGTATTCAAAGGGAGCTAGGCTGAATGTTCAAGCACTAGTAGAGCAATATTGTGAATTTGTGTTCGATTGAAAATTTAGAAGAAGAAAAAACAAAACAAAAAATTGCAAATGCCTATGTATTTTATTTTCTCCGAACTCACAAAAAAAATAAAAATAAAAATAAAAATAAAAATAAAAAATAAAAATAAAAATCCCAATTAAAGCTATAAATAATGATGCACACTAGAGATATGGATCAGTACGTTCTACTTCTATATCACATGTCACATCTTCAGTTACCCAGCAAGTCTGGAAGTTACATTCTAGAAGAAAGTTTAGAGTTACATATTTATATGTTATTATATGTATATGAGTCGTATCTTCATAGTCATTGCATATAAATGCTGCAAGAAATCAGCTGAACTTTGCCGGCTTGCAGCCTAAATTTATCAAAACATAAATAATAAATAATTTATAATTTTGCATGCCAATTAATTGGCACATTCCTAGAGTATGTAGACATTACCAAGAAATGAAATTAACAGATTACTAAGCAGTAATGCATGGTTAATATATAGCAATTAAATGCCTTTTGCTATAACTGAATACAATCATCTAAAGTATATTTCTAAAGATGATGAGTTACTTGTTCCCCAGCATTTCATGCAGTTTGAGTATGGTTTCGTCTTCTTCCTTGCTAAAGTTTCCACGCTTTATGCCCGGCCTTAAATAATTCACCCAACGAAGTCTACAACTTTTCCCGGACCTTAACAAACCTGGAAAATATATATTCAAACTCAAGAAGGTTAGCATAAGCATATATGTACCAAATGGAGCAATGAAAAGACACTCAGATCAATGAAGGTTTTAATTTCATAATCATATATGTGTGTGTATATATGTATATATTATAGAATTGTTTCTTATATGTGTGTGTGTGTATATATATATATACCAGCAGCTTTGGGTATGACATTCCAGTTCCAAATGCCATAACTCCTGATGAAGGCTATCAACCTTTGATCCTCTTCAGGACTCCATGTGCCTTTCCTTAAAGCCGTGTTAATCTCAGAGCCAGGAGGAGCTCTCACCATCTCTAGCTAGCTCTGAGAATATCTCTTAATTTCACTTCTCAGTCTCAAAACATTTTGTATCTCTCTCACACACACACATATATATGATTATGATCCAATAGTATAAACGTACTTAATTAAAAATAAATAAATGATATTCAAAGGATAAAGCAAGAAATTTCAATAGAGGGTTGCTTCCACATTACATCAATTAATACTTGTTTAATTGTGATTTGGTGCTGTATATAGAAACCTCCTTTTCTTTCACTCGATCACTTGTAGAGCAAGTCGACAAATACACACGTACACGTTTAAAACTAAAGAGAGGACGAACAAGAGGGCAGGTGCCCCCCTCCCACCCTCCGGGGCCCAGGTTGACCGACTATATATATATGAAAAATATTACATACTGCCGTCCTATAAACCTATCTAATTCTTTCTTTGGTATTTTATTTTATTATTATTATTATTCTCTTCAAATAAATTTACATTATTTTTTTTCATTCAAATCTTTTTTTTTTTTTTGAACCAGATATTTTGACCATATATGCTTAGATAGTTTTCTAGGATTATTATATATATATATGTATATATATATAATTATAAAACATGTCAACAAACTCCATTTTTATGCAAGTACATTTGATTTTTACAAATTTGTTGTGATTTAAAAAGAGAAAAAACAAATTATTTAGTAAAACCTAGACTGATTTATGTGGTCATAATCAAACAAACATGCCCAATAATTATTGTAAGTTAATATTTTATATTAAAAAATAACGTGCTCAATATTTAACTAACGCAATCACCACGTTATCAATTTATTAGATATTTCATTGCATCAACCCAAATTAATTTAATTAATATTTTTATTTTATTTGAAACTAAATCCTAACTCCGTAATGCCAAGTACATTATTATTTATTGTTTATTATTATTATTATTATTTGCCTGTTTTACTTCACTTAATGCATATGATCAACAAGCGCGTAAATTGGCTATTCTTGTAGACAATCCAATTCAGGAGCCATCTTTCCTTTGAAGGCACATATTATATTAGTTAAATTTTTCTACCAAATCAATATATATTGAATGGTAGATTTTAGTTTAGAGATTGCTCTAGGAAACATGAATATATAAC
>JAOTQH010192780.1:0-14634 GCA_025631255.1 Cornus kousa
ACGCACGATTGTGACGATCGGCATAATTCTTTATCCTACTCTAGGCTGTACGCATGTGATCCCTAATAAGAGTAATCTTCCCAGAAGTATCCTTAATGAACTCAGGACCCAAAAATCTGCTCTCACCAACATCTATCCAACAAATAGGAGATCGACATGGTCGCCCGTACAATACCTCAAACGGTGCCATACCAATAGTTTTCTGGAAACTATTATTATATACGAACTCCAAAAGTGGCAAGTAATCCTCCCAATGGCCCTTGAAGTGAAGAACACAAGAGCGAAGCATATCCTCCATGATCTGATTAACCCTCTCGGTCTGACTATCTATCTAAGGATGATAAGCAATACCAAGATGTAATTCTGTACCCAAAGCCTGCTGAAAACTTTTCCAAAATCTAGACACAAAGCTTGAATCTCTGTCCGATATAATAGACAACGGAATGCCTTGTAACTTCACAATCTCTATAATGTAAAGTCTCGCCAACTGCTCCGAAGTGAAGCCAGTGCGAATAGGCAAGAAATGAGCTGATTTAGTCAACCTATCCACGATGACCCAAATGGAATTGTGATCCTTAAATGAATTAGGAAATCCTTCCATAAAATCCATAGAAATGCTCTCCTATTTCCACTCTAGTATAGGTAGTGGCTGTAGAGCTACTGGTGGCCTCTGATGATCAATCTTAACCATCTGACAAGTACTACATTGAGAGACAAAAATAGCGATATCCCTCTTCATACCTGCCCACCAAAACTACCGCTTCATAACCTGATACATCTTCTCCCCTCCTAGATGAACAGAAAACTCAGAATGATGAGTCTAAATCATCACATCATTCCTCAAATCATCAGCAGAAGGTACTACTAAACGCTCTTTGTACCTCAAACCTCCGTCAATCCCAACATAGTAAAATAGAACTTCCCCAGAAGCTATCTTTGCAACTTTGTCAATGCACTGCTAATCCGTGAGTGGTGCCTTCAAAACTTTGCGAATGATAGAAGTGTAACTACCATACAAGCCATAAAAGCATCACATAACTTATCTACTATTTTCAAAGCATTCCACTCAGTTATGAATAAAGTAGAAAGACTCGCATAGGGTCGAAGACTGAGTGCATTTGCCACCTACCTCAGATAGTAATTTAACCATATGATTTGTTGCACCACAATCAAGAATCTATAACGTGGAATCAACAATAGATAAAAGGCTTAAAGAAGTACCTGAGAGAGTTGTAATAAAAGCCTTGCTACTTATTTGTTTAGTAATGTGGGTGGGCTTGGTAATCAAAGATAGAAGTTGATGACACTTCTATTGAGTGAATAGAAGAGAGTTAGGTCTAGGCTGTTGCATTTCAATGGTTAAATAGGATGCTTGATTGGCGCTTGCACCAGCAGACTCTTCATGAAGATGATGTCCTGGCGGATACCCATAAATAAGATTACATTTGGTTATTATGTGACCAACCTTACCACAATGTTCACATGTTGGTTGCTCACGAGTTCCTCCTTTCCTCTTGTCAACGTTATTGTAATTCTTATTATCTCGTATCTTACCATTACTTTTGAAACGAGAGCAGTAGCTTCAGGAATAGAGACAACAGAGGTAATTTCCCTTTGTCTTTCCTCTTATAGTAGCAAAGATAAAACTTTATTGACAGAAAGGTGCGGCTCCATTAACAAAATTTGACCACGAACCGTGGAATAAGATTCATGAAGTCCTGTTAGAAATTTCATGGTTCTTTGGCATCTTTGGTATTCATGGACTTCCTTCATGGCACCATAAGAACATGAGGGCATAAGAGAGAATGTATTGAGTTCATCCCAAAGACCCTTTAATCCTATGAAATAGGCAGCAATGGACATAGTGTCCTGTGTGAGATCATGAATCTCACGTTTGATTTGAAAAATATAGTGAGCATAAGTTTGCAAAAATGTTCCTTCAGGTCATTCCACATCTCGTGGGTTGATTCAAAATAAATCACACATGCAACAAGATCCTTAGAAAGGTTAAAACAAATCTACTGCTGCGAGTCAGGATTTGTTGTAGCGATAAACTCTGCACTTTTAGCGACAAAATATGCACTTTTAGCAACAAACTCTTTTGTCGCCCAAGACCAAATTTGTTGTAGTGGTTGTTGTATAGCCAAGAAGTAACCATATTGTTAAAAAGAATCCACTACTGCAAGTCAGGATTCGATGACCTAGTTGGCTTGGGGATCAATCGATCAATGAAGCCACTTTGTTTTTAGCACTTAATGCGATGATCATTGCTCGACTCCATGTTATATAGTTGTTGTCTGTTAAAGGCATGGAGACTAACATCATCCCCAGCTGACCTGAAGGATGAAGATAGAGAGAATGAGATGGAGTGCCATGTTGATCAGATACAGCAGAATGGGAACCAAATTCTAGTGTTTTATCTCCCACTATAAAGCTGCCAAAATGATTTGGATATTGATGGAAAAAGTAATTCCAAGGTAAAGAATAAGCAGGAGCGTTAATGCTCTAATACCATAATAAAATTGAAATAGTTTTGAATCATATATCTTTTATTGACTGACTTGATATATTTATATACAAGGCTGCAATCAAATCTCTTAAAGTCTAGGATGTAATCAAGCAAGGAAAAAGAGAAAGTCAAAATAAAGATTATACAATTGTACATAATCTTTATCAATACACATATAATAAATTATATGAACTAAATATTAACAAACGTGCATCAACCACATAATTGAATGAAAAAACATAAATATTGTTTTTGGAAGCATGGTATTGGTAGCTTCGTTTTGAAGATGGAAGAAATCTTCCAATCTATCGACTCGGTGCCCTTTAAAATAACAAAAGTGATTTGTGATAATCGAACCAAATTAAAGTGATTTATAAAATTTTAATTTTATTCTTAACACCTTTAATCTTTATCTCAACACATATTAATCTATTTCTTGATATCTTCTAATCTTTTTGTCAATACCTACAATTTTGTTCTCAACACATTTTTATATTGTTTTTAACACCTTTAATCTTATTCTTAATACATTTAATCTTGTTCTCAACACCTTTTAATTTTTATCTCATCACCTTTTAATCTTCAGCTCAAAGAACGAAAAAATTAACATACGTGCATCAACCACATAATTGGATAGAAAAACATAAATCTAGTTTTTGGAAGCACGGTAATGGTAGTTTCGATTTGCAATTGGAAAAATTCTTTCAATCTATCGATTTGGTGCTCCCAAACATAATGAAAGTGATTCGTAATAATTGAACTCAATTAAGTGATTTATAAACTTTTAATCTTGTTCTTAACATCTTGTCAAGAACATTAGCTTTCATGTTGTGATACCCCTCGACTCCGAGATATGGGTTGATCAGGCCCAAACCCAAACCCGAGGGAATATCAAACAATTAATATTTAATGAACACAGAGTACAAAAACAAATTAAGAAATAATATAGTAAAGCTGAAAGAATTCTAAAATATAATCCTCAAAGTTTAAGAGTTAAAACCAATAATCCCAAAATCTCCGATAAATAAACAATTCAGGAATCCATCTAGTGGACCCCTAATAAAAAACCAAACTGAAATGAAAATAACTAAAAGAAATCCAAAACTAAACCATGAAGAGAGATCCTAAGTCATCGGAAGAATGAGTAACCGTCTCTGCTCAGCACGAACAAACTCTAAGTCTAGAACTGACGAACACCTAAAAAATAAGAGTGGGTCAGGCCGACGAGCAAGTTTTATACTATTACTACAATCCAAACAGAGACCCGATACACATGTACATCCTAAATAACTCAACAATAACTATATAGTCCGTAAATATATATATATATATATATATATATATCCACACTACAGGACTTTCACTTGACTACAGGCCCGTCTCAACCTATCGAGTAGGTATTACGCAAAATGCACCTGAAGTGGGCATGAGTACCTAAACCTAGCAGAGTACACATTAAACCATCATAGACAGTTATGCATCCCAATGCATATACCCTCCCAAACCATTGACTCTGAGAATTAGGCTCATATCGTGGTACCATAATTATATATTTAAAATCCATCCGAAACCAAGTGTGTCATTCAACTATTTAGTGATCTGACATAAATATAAGTAGGACTTAACTTATGTAGTTAATTCATTCCCTATTCCAGAATAGGTAGGTATTAACGTTCTAATCTAAATACGTACCTAATATGCCACTATTTCATACCGATGGATACAATCTATACATCCAACAATTGATAACACAGATAATAAATAATAAACATAAGTATCAATCAATCCATAATAAGCATACTAAAAATATAAATTAACATGCTTATTTAATCCGGTTCTGCAAAATCCAATAATTGATAGTACTAATAATATAAGTAGATATCAACCAATCCATAATAAGCACAATAGGGTTATATAAATTAACATGCTTATTTAATATTCTAGATACATGATTAAACTATGTAACCATTTATGGAAAATTGCTAAAATATGAACAAGCACTTTAAAACATCCAAATCCAAACAGTATGCAAATTTATTGAATAATTTCTTACTGATCAAGCTATTAACACCATGGGTTTCATTAGGCATTAAATTGCCTTCTAAAGTTTTAATTTGACCCTAGACAACTAACAACCCCCATTATAGCTTCTAACTGAACCTGGAACTTTAAAAATCTAAGCACAATAGCCAACAAAACTCGCTGAAAACCTAAAATTTAACAAGAAATGAAGGAGCCGGCTTCATGTTTGAGGGAGCCGCCTCCACAACCTAATGGAGCCGGCTCCCCACAAGGGGTAGCTACCTGCAAGCTTTGTAGAGCCGGCTCCCTCAATAAGGGAGCCACCTTTTTGCTTAAAGGAGCTTGCTCCCTTCAAAAAGGAGCCAGCTCTCCTCCCGTTTCCCTCACCTACTTCGCCTCAGGTGATTTCTAAATCCCTCTATCCTCCATTGTCAAGGTTCTTAGATGTCTGAACTAGGTTACAGAGTATCCCAGAATTATTTAAATTCACTATACATTAATCGTTACCAATAAAAACAAGTATTTACGCAAGAAAAACTTAAATTCAGGTAATAACCAATTTGTTAACACTTATACTGTTTTAAAAAAATTCAACATATAAACCAGATTAAATTAACGTTTAATTACTCCTGGACTTGTATTAGAGATGTAAAGAACACAGGTCAAAGAGAAAGAGTTAGGAATAGAACTTGCCTTTAAGATTTCGGTTCAAAACCTCAGTGTCGTCTTCCTAAAGTTTCCTGGCTAGCTTTGAATACCGTCAAGCCTCCTACTACTCTGGTTCTAACCCACAATCAACCTTCTCTTTCCTATTTGGTCCTCTCTGTTTTTCTCTCAAGTCTCTCTCTGTTTTCCTCTCAAGTCTATCTGTACGTGAATAGGGTTTTCCAACCCTAAACAGACGTATACTGTTATATTTAAAGGCTCAGGACAAACACCAACCCTAATTCTAATTAAGTTCTGTGAAAGAAAAGAAGACAATTAATTCTATAACTAAGTCAACTACCCAATACATGATTAACTAAAAGAATATAAAACCCTAATTAAACCATTAAACAAAATAATTAAACGTCCACATAAGCATACATTAATGAAATAAAATAATTAAAACAAATACTTAATTAAACAAAACAGTTAAACATATAATTCAATTAAATACAAACAAGTACATAAATAATTCAATTAAATAAAACAATTAAACACATAATTAAAAACAGATAGGCAAATACAAATAAACAAATAAAATGAAAATAAAACAATAATTAAAATGTCGAGACTATCCTTTTAAAATTAGGGGTATTACATTCTTCCCCCTTAACAAAAGAAATTTCGTCCTCGGAATTCACTCTTACCTTCTTCCAATATTTCAGGAAACTGCGAGCTATGACATCCTCCCGTTCCTAAGTAGACTCAGCCTCATTGTGGTGACTCTACTGAACACGCACTAAAGGGATAACCTTATTATGAAGAATCTGATCCCGACGGTCGACAATACGACACAGTGGCTCCAAATATGTTGCATCCGGCTACAACTCAATGTCCCTAACATCGATATACTGATATCGATCCTTATCTTGCAGAAATTTCCGCAGCATGGAAACATGGAAAACATTGTGCACACGATCCAAATTATCCCGAAGAGCCAATCAATAAGCGATAGCGCCAACTCGATCCGTAATCATAAATGGACTGACAAACCGCGGTGACAGCTTCCCTTTCTTTCCAAAGCGCATTACTCATTTCATAGGAGACACTTTGAGGAGAACTTGATCCGTAACCTGAAACTCCAACGCACGAGTGCGACGATCGGCATAACTTTTCATCCTACTCTGGGCTGTACACATGCAATCCCTAATAAGAGTAATATTCTCAGAAGTATCATTAATGAACTCAGGACCCAAAAATCTGCTCTCGCTAACCTCTATCCAACAAACAAGAGATCGACATGGTCGCCCGTACAATGCCTCAAACGATGCCATACCAATAGTTTTCTGGAAACTATTATTATATGCGAACTCCAGAAGTGGCAAATAATCCTCCCAATGGCCCTTGAAGTTAAGAACACAAGAGCGAAACATATCCTCCATGATCTGATTAACCCTCTCAGTCTGACCATCTGTCTGAGGATGATAAGCAGTACTAAGATGTAATTCTGTACCCAAAGCCTGTTGAAAACTTTTCCAAAATCCAGACACAAAGCTCAAATCCCTGTCCAGTATAATAGACAATGAAATGCCATGTAACTTCACAATATCTATAATGTAAAGTCTCGCCAACTGCTCCGAAGTGAAGTCAGTGTGAATAGGCAAGAAATGAGCTGATTTAGTCAACATATCCACGATGAGCCAAATGGAATTATGATCCTTAAATGAATTAGGCAATCCCTCCACAAAATCCATAGAATTGCTCTCCTATTTCCACTCTGGTATAGGTAGTGGCTGTAGAGCTACTGGCGGCCTCTGATGATCAATCTTAACCATTTGACAAGTACTACATTGAGAGACAAAAATAGCAATATCCCTCTTTATACCTGCCCACCAAAACTGCTGCTTCATATCCTGATACATCTTGTCCCCTCCTGGATGAACAGAAAACTCAGAATGATGAGTCTCAGTCATCACATCCTTCCTCAAATTATCAGCAGAATGTACTACTAAACGCTCTTTATACCTCAAACCTCTGTCAGTCCCAACATAGTAAAATGGAACTTCCCTAGAAGCTATCTTTGCAACTTTGTCAATGCACTACTAATCCTTGAGTTGTGCCTTCAGAACTTTACGAATGATAGAAGGTGTAACTACCATGCAAGCCATAAAAGCATCAGATAACTTATCTACTGTCTTCAAAGCATTCCACTCAGTCATGAATAAAGTAGAAAGACTCGCATAGGGTCAAAGACTAAGTGCATCTGCCACCCACCTCAGATAGTGATTTAACCATATGATCTTTTGCATCACAATGAAGAATCCATAACGTGGAATCAACAATAGATAAAAGGCTTAAAGAAGTACCTGAGAGAGTTGTAATAGAAGCCTTGCTACCTATTTGGTTAGTAATGTGGGTGGGCTTGGTGATCAAAGATAAAAGTTGATGACACTTCTGTTGAGTGAATAGAATATAGTTAGGTCTAGGCTGTTGCATTTCAATGGTTAAATAGGATGTTTGATTGGCGCTTGCACCAGTAGACTCTTTATGAAGACGATGTCCTGGCGGATACCCATGAATAAGAAAACATTTAGTTATTATGTGACCAACCTTACCACAATGTTCACATGTTGGTTGCTCACGAGTTCCTCCTTTCCTTTTGTCAACGCTATTGTAATTCTTATTATCTCGTATCTTGCCATTACTTTTAGAAACGAGAGCAGCAGCTTTAGGAATAGAGACAACAAAGGTAATTTCCCTTTGTCTTTCCTCTTGTAACAGCAAAGATAAAAATTTATTGACAGAAAGGAGTGGCTTCATTAACAAGATTTGACCACGAACCATGGAATAAGATTCATGAAGTCCTGTTAGAAATTTCATGGTTCTTTGGCGCCTTTGGTATTCATGGACTTCCTTTATGGCACCATAAGAACATGAGGGCGTAAGAGAGAATGCATTGAGTTCATCCCAAAGACCTTTTAATCCTATAAAATAGGCAGCAATGGACATAGTGTCCTGTGTGAGATCATGAATCTCACGTTTGATTTGAAAAATACGGGGTGCATAAGTTTACAAAAATGTTCCTTCAGGTCATTCCACATCTCGTGGGCTGATTCAGAATAAATCACGCATGCAACAAGATCCTTAGAAAGGTTAAAACGAATCCACTGCTGCAAGTCAGGATTTGTTGTAGCGACAAACTCTTAGCGACAAACTCTACACTTTTAGCGACAAAATATGCACTTTTAGCGACAAACTCTTTTGTCGCCCAAGACCAAATTTGTTGCAGTGGTTGTTGTATAGCCAAAAAGTAACCATATTGTTAAAACGAATCCACTGCTGCAAGTCAGGATTTGATGACCTGGTTGGCTTGGGGATCAATCGATCGATGAAACCACTTTGTTTTTACCACTTAATGCGATGATCATTGCTCGATTTCATGTTATATAGTTGTTGTCTATTAAAGGCATGGAGACTAACATCATCCCCGACTGACCTGAAGGATGAAGATAGAGAGGATGAGATGGAGTTTCATGTTGATCAGAAACAGCAGAATGGGAACCAAATTCTGGTGTTTTATCTCCCACTATAAAGCTGCCAAAGTGATTTGGATATTAATAAGCAATTCCAAGTTAAAGAATAAGCAGGAGCATTAATGCTCTAATACCATAATAAAACAGAAATAGTTTTGGATCATATATCTTTAATTGACTGACTTGATATATTTATATACAAGGCTACAATCAAATCTCTTAAAGTCTAGGATATAATCAAGAAAGAAAAAAGAGAAAGTCAAAATAAAGATTATACAATTGTACATAATCTTTATCAATACACATATAATAAATTATATGGACTAAATATTAACAAACGTGCATCAACCACATAATTGGATGAAAAAACATAAATATTGCTTTTGGAAGCATGGTATTGGTAGCTTCGTTTTGAAATTGGAAGAAATCTTCCAATCTATCGATTCGGTGCCCTTTAACATAACAAAAGTGATTTGTGATAATCGAACCCAATTAAAGTGATTTATAAACTTTTAATTTTATTCTTAACACCTTTAATCTTTATCTCAACACATTTTAATCTATTTCTTGACATCTTTTAATCTTTTTCTCAATACCTGCAATTTTGTTCTCAACACATTTTTATATTGTTATCTTATTCTCAACACATTGAATCTTGTTCTCAGCACCTTTTAATTTTTATCTTATCACCTTTTAATCTTCACCTCAAAGAATGAAAAAAATTGACATACGTGCATCAACCACATAATTGGATGGAAAAACATAAATATTATTTTTTGGAAGCACAATAATGGTAGTTTTGATTTAAAATTGGAAGAAATCTTTTAATTTATCAATTTGGTGCTCCCAAACATAACAAAAGTGATTTGTAAGAATTGAACTCAATTAAGTGATTTATAAACTTTTAATCTTGTTCTTAACATCTTTAATCTTTATCTTAACACATTTTTATCTTTTCTCAACACTATAATTTTGTTCTCAACACTTTTTAACCTTGTTTTCAACACATTTAATATTGTTCTCAACACATTTAATCTTGTTCTCAACATCTTTTAATCTTTATTTTAATACCTTATTACAGACACTAAAATTTCATGGGCTTTTGTATTAATAAATTGACCCAAATATGGGTCTCATACTTAATTAAATTATTTAATTGGCCCAAATTTGGTAAACTTAAATGATTTAATTAGCCCAGTCCAGTTAGTTAAATAAAATATAATTATTTTTAATTGAATATATTTAGGAATAATTATTTTAATGGATAATTATCACAATATAACCGGCTTGACCCAGTTATAACTGTGTTAAGAAAGGACACAAGTCATCATCCTATTCATCCAAGAAGTTTATAAATAGAGGCATGAAGAATGGAGGAAGGTGTGCAAAAATTCAGAGGGTCCAGAAATTAAGAGACTCAGAAATCCAGAAGTCCAGAAATTCAGAGACTCATAAGTTCAGAATTCCAGAGTACAGAAGTTTTACCGACATTCATCCCCAACACCTAATCCTTGAAGAAAAAGTGCAACAACCACAACTAAAGCCGTGCTGTTCTTCCATAAATTCTCTAAAGATGAAGAACAACAAGCACATCCAATCCAAAGTCATGCTATTCTTCCTCAAATTCAACAAAGAACAACATGCACATTAAAATCGTGCCGTTCTTTCTCCGTGATTCAACAAGTTTGAAGAATCACCAAACAATACTATTCGAGATTAAGCTTCGTTAGCCCTCAATCAGAAATCATTGGTGGTCTTCCTCAACTACAAATACTTGAAGAAGATTGTCAACAACCCAATTCAAGATCAAATTCCAACAACCCTTGGATCCAACTAACAAAGGATATCGAATCAGAGGATACTCTCTCTCTTTCTCTCTTTGTTTTTTTTTTTTTTTTTTATAAATTATACCTCAGAGGATTGTACTCAAATTTTCATAAATCAATAAATTATTATTTGTTCCCTATTTTGTTTCTTTTATTTGTAGACTACGAAATTTGTATGTACAAATTTCTGGCACACCCGGTGGGACATCATTCACCTCTTATTTCTTTCTCCTACATCAATTTCTCATTGTCAGAATTTATGGCTTCCAACAAGATTCAGACGAAGAGCAAGGACACCACCAACGACATCGCAGTCATAATAGACAACAATCAATGGCATATCTAGGGCAGGGCTGGAGCCCACCCAATTTATTATTATTATTATTATTATTATGGGTAATTTAACCAAGCCAAAAAAAAAATTATTATCAGTATTAGCTTACCCAAACAAGCCCAAGTCAGTTAAACCATAATATTAAAATAAAGGCCCAAGCCAAACAAGCCCAAATAAAAAAATTTGCTTAAGAAATTGTGTTATTAAATTTATGTTTAATTTTAGCCTACTCCATTGAAAATTTCTGGATCCGCCCTTGACAACAATACCACCACAAAAGGTGCAAAAAGGTTGCAACTTCATCAAGAGGTATCGACATATCCACAAGTGATGCGGAACATAGTCCAAGCATCTGTTTCTGCCAAAAGGTAACACGATGCGGTAAGAGTCGAGTACGCTAAAACAATGACTCAAACTCATACCGTATTCGCCTTGCTGGGGGCAAGAAAGAAGGTTTCTGCAAACTTGAACATTCAATTTACCATAAAGAAATTGTTGTCAAATCCAAGTTCAAGCCTGGTCCACCTAAGGCCAAAGATTTTTTTCTGACTCTGTCACTATACCAGTCATGATGACGAGTACTACCTCGTATGAAGAACAATCGACGAGTATTGTAACGACCCAGACCCGGAGGCCCAAACCGTTAATCGGGTCCTTACTCGAACTCGAGGTCAACTAGGTCAAACTTGTCATTTCAAGTATCCAACACATCCTTTTTAGGACATCAATACAACTCACGAGGGTTCCAAACAACTTCCCAAGGTGAAGGATAGTTCATACCCAAAGGAGGAACAAGGTGGGCAGGACTGGAGCATTTTGGTCGACCAAAGTGGGGCTTCGGTCGGCCGAAACTCCCTTTCGGTTGGCCGAAATGGGAGATACCGAGAGCATGCAAGGGGTTCGGTCGACCAAAATGGCTCTAACGAGCCTTGGACCTGCTGCTGAATGGCTGCACTTGTGGAGATGAAGGGAAACTGAAATGGGGACTTTAGAAATGAATTAAACTTGTCCCAAACATTCAAAAATAAGTCATTCTACAATCATGGACAAGAGTACCAACGCATGATCACATTACAACGTCATTTGATTCAATTACATAAGGTTATACATAGTCTTTGTAATTGACTTAATTTACAACAAAAATGGAGTCAAGCTTTAAGTTATAATGCGATTTACATGCCAAATGAAGTCGGTACATTGCATATCATGTTGTTGTACAAAAATAAGTCCAAGTCTTTACAAAATGCTCTCAAAATGCCCTTCAAGTTCTCTTAAGTCTGTGGTGGATTATTATTCGCCAACTCTTTACCATATACTGAAAAATATTAGTATAAAGGGGTGAGCGAATTGCTCAGTAGGTGGTGCCTAAGACACACCTTTTGTGACCCCATGAATCCCAAACAAAGAATAGAATAATAGGGGGCGAGGTCATGCTAAACCAGGAAAATATAATATCAATTTCAAGCGTAAACAAGTAAATGTCATGCCATGAATGCAAAGCCATGCATGTCACGCCCCCTTTTCAGGAAAACATCCGTCACTTTATAAACTGTTAATATAATCCGCCCTTTAGTAATCCCGCAGTGACACGAGAGAATGATTGGCTAGTGTCCTTGACCCTTGATACCCCCGTGGCGTCATTTTGGGCCCAACTAGCTCAATCACGCTAAAGCAATCTCCTTAGTTCCCTCTAGACTATATTAACAAATCAACCCTTTGGTGACCCCGCGGCGACCGAATTTTCATAAAAACGCTTTAATCAAAACTTCTTCCAAAAATTCCTTTTTTTTTTTCATTTCAAAACGAATTGTTCCCATTTTCTCCCAAATGCTATGCATGAATGTTTCGTGCCATGTGAATATTCATGCCATGTGAATCATCATTATACAACTTATTCAAAATTTAACCACACATTATACCTTACAAGAATTTCAAAAGGGTGTATAACATGCTTTCATATAATAATTCTAGCAAGTTAACCACATTATCGGCAAAGAGAATCAACACTTAAACATGCTTTCATATACAACATAATTTAAACACATACTCACATACTCAATTTTCAAATTTTAATCATCTTAAAACAAAATCAACTCAATCTAACATATTAAGCAACAAATAACAAGAATTTAAGTCACTAAAGTACAAGAATGTATGGATTAGAGACCTCTACCTCCAAAATGATGAAACACCCCAAATGGGTCACAATTTTCAGAGATCCTAGGGAGGCCAAAAGCTGAAATTGCTTATATGGATATGAAGATCTCGCCGTGAGCTTCAATTTGCCGCAAACGATTTTCAAAAACTCTAAGAATTGAAGGAGTAATTTGACATTGAAGTTTAAAATCAAGAGAGAAAAGAAAGAAGAAGAAAAATGAGAGAAAGAGAGGGGTTACAAGGAATGAGAAAGTGAGAGACCAAAAATGGTCTCTAGACCACAAATAGGCATTAGTGGTGGGTCCCACCACTTTCCTTTTCTTTTCTCTTTTTCTTTTGTTTTTAATTTGCACCACACATTTAAATACATGCACCACCAAATAAATACCACATAAACCACATAAAATAGAATGCATGAAATGCAAATGGACCCAACCAAAAACCTCGTACCGCAACAATACCGATAGCGGGTCCCACACGGGACCGTCCGGCCCGAAGAATAAAATTTTGCGAAAATGCCCAACTTTGCATTTCCAAGAGTCCTAAACTCAATGGTATACCCCAACTAACCATCTGACACACTCGACACACCCCACGGTGTCCGGTACGTAAAACCTGAAATAACGAAAATGCCCTTGTAACAACAAAATTCTGAAAAAAATAAAAAATGTCGAAAATTGGAAACATCACAATCTCTCTAACTTAAAAGGATTTCATCCCCGAAATCAAGTTATACCTGGGGAAGGAAACAACTCTGGGTACTTGGAGCGAACCTACTGTTCGAGCTCCCAAGTAGCTTCCTCGACTCCGTGATGTTTCCAAAGAACTTTTACTAACGGTACCGTTTTGCCCTTTAACAGCTTCTGCCGTATGTCAAGGATCTGTACTGGTGCCTCTTCATAGGAAACATCCTCATCAATGTCCACATTCACCCAATCCAAAATATGTGCTGGATCCAGCTCATACTTCCGTAGCATCGACACATGAAAGACATTGTGAACCCTATCCTTTTGCAGTGGCAAAGCAAGTCTATAGGCAACCTCTCCTACATGGTCTAAAATCTCAAATAGCCTAATGAATCATGACGACAACTTACCACTCTTCCTGAACCTCATCAAACCCTTCTGTGGAGAAACCCGTACAAAAACGTGGTATCCCATCTATAACGACCCTGGATTTTTCAACCCAGTGTCTACAGTGCTGAACCGATGATTGACTCGATAACGGATCCAGATGCGAAAGTAAGGAACAAGACAAGGGTCTCCCAAGGCATAACACACCTCTAAGACACTAAGATGACCTTCCACGAGGTCACGAAACCAAGGAAATAACGATTGATAAGGCATGAGATAGGAATGACTGACGAGGCCATTTCCAATGCGCCAAAATTATGTAGTGAAAGCACGGTTTAAGAAAAGCCTTTTATGTCAAATTTAAATTTATAAAAACCACTACCAACACTACTACTAACGTAGCAAGGGCGAGTAGGGATCGTCCCAAGGGATTGTGGGCGTATCAAATTGTGGAATTATGGTGAATTAGGGTTAGTATGTCGAATGATCACACAAATGATTGGTTGGTTGATTAACTAAGTTGATTGCACACTAA
>JAOTQH010192890.1:0-14632 GCA_025631255.1 Cornus kousa
CATGTCATGATGTGGACACTTCCTAAGCAACTCATTAAAGCGTTCCCATGCCTCATGAAAAGTTTCTCCATCACCATATGTGAACTCTCTAATAGCGGTTCTCATAGCATTAGTCTTAGAAATTGGATAGTACTTATTCAAGAATTCTTGTTGCATTTATGCCCAAGAAGTGATTAAAAAAGGCCTAAAGTTGTTAAACCAATATTTTGCTTTATCTTTGAGGGTGAATGGAAAAAGCTTAAGCCTTAAGACTTCCTCTGGCATGTCCATGTATCTAATGGTGGAACAAATTTCAAGAAACTCATCCAAATGCTTATAAGGTTCTTCACTAGTGTAGACATTAAAATTTTAGTGGGCTTTAATTTTAATAAATGGACCCATTAAATATGAGCCTAATATTTAATTAAGTTATTGAATTGGCCCAAGCTTGGTCCACTTAAATTATTTAATTAGCCCAGCCCAAATGCTTAAATATAAAGATAATTATTTTAAATAAAATGTATTTGGAATAATTATTTTTGAGGATAATTATTATAATACAACCGGCCCGGCCAGTTATTATTTTATCCTTATCAAGAGATGACACGTGTCATCATCCTATAGATCCAAGAAGCCTATAACTAGAGGCTGAAGGAAGAAGAAAGGGACACAAAAATTCTGAACTCAGAAATTCAGAATTCTAGAGAGAAAAACGAAGCTCTCATCCCCAACAGTCAAACCCAAAAAACGAAGAACATCAAGCACATCAAATCGTGCCGGTCTTCATCAAATTACACGGTGATCAACAACACGCACATCAAATCGTGCTGTTCGTCATCCAAAATCCACAGCGATTCAAGATCAAGCTCGTGCAGCCCTTGGATCCAACCCACAACAAAAGGAGATCGAATCAGAGGAATATTCGTTTTGTAAAGAATATCACAAAAGATTGTACCCCGTCTTTATTCATTAATAAAATATTTTATTTTGCTCCCATATTTTGTCTTTATTTGCAGAGAACAAAATTTGTGTGTACAGTAGCATGGGATTGGTATCTTGGAAATGGAATTGAAAGAAAATTAGTTCAGATTTTAAACCAACTTCTCTCCAATTCCAACTCCAAGGCACCATTCAACACTTCCAAACACAACCTTAGTGCACTTCAAAGTCTAAATTAAAATATTCTGTCATATAATCAAGATCTACTTAACAACCGTCAACCATTTTCACAGACAAACTAGATATGTTGTTGCACAGAGAATCCAGTTCCACCATTCCATTTTCCACAAAAGAAGCTTCCAAGCTTCAATTTTAGACCACAAGAGGGAACTGGTATGTGAAAGTTTATGACCTATTAGGGCAGTTTAAAAATAAGATACAACTATTATGAAAAAACTTTAAAACAATTATAAATTTCCCATGAACCGAATAGTTTAAGTCTTTCATTTGTTCCTTGGCATCCCAATTTACAATATAATTAGGGATCTGGTAGATTTAGGGTAAAATATTTTTTATTTTGGTTATTTCAGTGATTTTTCTTTTTCTTTTTCTTTTTCTTATTTTAGGTTTTCTTGGAGTTCGCATATATAATGGTTATAATGTAATAGAGTTATTCAGCCTTTGATGTCTTTTCAGAAATCCCACTTCCCGTTCTTCCTCTCATTTTTCCATTCCCTCCATCATGTTAGTCCTGCATCGAGTTACGTTCTACATCAAAAGATGGGTAGCAACTAATAGAGTTATTATAATTCTAAACAAAGACGTGAAAAGGAAAATAAAAGAAAAATCAAGGAATGGCAAACTAGCCACATATTGACCACTTGAAGTGCCAACCCCAACAACAACAAAAATAAATTAAAAAATAAGAATCCCTCCCAGTGAAACAAAATGCTCCCTCAATCTTATTATAATTTTTATTAAATTTTGAACCACTGAACAACAAGTACATAATTAAGAACCAACCATGAACAAGCCAAATGTAGAATTATCCACAAAAATGCAATAATAGAAACCGATTTATCAATTACTAAAAACAAGAGCTATCTAATAAAAAGATAACAACTGGGTGTAAACTCAAGCTTGACACAATTGAAAAGAAAATGACTAAGTCCAAGCTTAATACTAAAGCTAATTAGAATAGTAATATAACAGCAAGAAATGTAAATGTATTCATCATGCAAACAAGTCTAACAATTCATGAGATGAGAAAGGTTGATCTAAAATCAAGATAATTGAAAGACTCAACCGCTCAACAAGCAAATGATTCATAAAATTCAAGTCCGCACAATCACAGATTGGGACAGAGCAAGAGATAAGAAAAAATTGGAAGAAAGATAAAGGTAGGGTTATATATTTACTTTTGTACCTGTCGAAGTGTAGAAGATAAGGAATCCAAAAGGGTTAGATAGCTATCCATTGAATCCAAAAACTTCACAACATTGTTTTCACCCTCTTCTTGCTCTTCTGTAGGAATCCTACCTATAATTCATTAAGAATCACACCCATGTATAAAAATGCATTATATAAAGATTTTCTCAAATTCTGAAAACTTTCACATTTTAAATGGTTATTAGATAACTCCTACTAAAAAGTTAAAAACAGAAAGTTACATACATGCGCGCACACACATATTAGTTAAAACCTTAAAATTTTGACTACCAAAGAGTTTTTTAGAAATTATCAAATTTACATCGACTCCTCAAAAAGAAAAAGAAAAAGAAGAAGAATTATACCAACAGCATGATTATTTAAAAAAAAAAAAACATAAACAAAGACTCGATTTGATACAAAACTTAATTATATAATCTCCTTGAAGCATCCTATATAAAATTCCCAATTTGCCCTTCTTAATTACTGTTCCACATCATTCATCCCATATTCATAAAACTAGACAAGTCTTGTATTGCAGAAATGTAGATTTCAGAACTTCGTACTTATATCCACTGACACATGGAAACATAGAACCCTTTGATTGGAATTGATTTTGGAAGCAACAAAAAGTAGATTAAAATATTCATCTTTTCCATCGAACCACTGAATCTGTCTAAAATTAAAAAGTAGATGTGAAGCAGTGCCAATTTAGATTTCCTTGGAAGGCTATTTGGCCAAGCACTTTCTAACACGGCCTTCTTCCAGTGGACTGTGGTGATAAGCAAGATTTTTCCTTTTGATAACTCATTAAGAAGAAGAAAGTTCTCTCTAACTATTTTTGAATGTAAGAGAGTGAAATAAAGTTTTGTTGTTCTTTTATTGATTCCCATGTGAATGATTTGAATTCTTATGATTTTTGCTTCTTATGATTAATTATTTTAGGTTCTTTCACCATCAATATCATGTATTTGTGGTAGTTAGAAATTATTATAATTAATCTAAGCTTGGTTTTTATACCCTTAAAAAGTAATAATCTTTGATCTTATGTTTTTCATTAAGTAAAATAGGTCATGCCTCAGTCTACGAGAGGTTTGATTGACGCTTGGAGAGGACATTTCATGGGAGCCCGCGCTAGTGATTTTTGGAGGGTGGCACCTTTATGCGTTTAGTGGTGCGTTTGGAAGGAGGTGAATAGAATATCCTTTGATGGGGAGGAATCTTCCATTTGGGCTATGAAAATTCTTATTACTAACTCTCTGTTTAGTTGAGTGATGGGGAGAAATTTTAAATATATAGAGGAGATAGTAAATTTTTTGGGTTCCTTCGTAGGACCCCCTTTTTTTGGATCCAGCCTTTATGTAGTGTTAAGGATGTGTTCCCCTTTTGAATGCTTTCTAATATATCTTTACTTATCAAAAAAAAAAAAAAAAAACTTACAATTAACAACCAAAATAAGAGCTAAGAGTTATAATGTATAGACTAAATCATGATATCAATATATCAATATTTATTTTTTAAATAAATTTTAAACTTCTCTTACCAACTATACTATGATATTATTGTCATTTTAATGCTCAAAACAAGTTAATTATGTGTTTTGATGTATCTATCCGTGCCTCCAAGCTCTTCAATCAACATATGCGTTCTTTATCTTATGTACTAAATGGCTGTTATTTACTTGAACACGCTTATTCAAGCTTGTCGACCAAAGTTTTTATCATTGCACCAAGCATAGACCCCCTTGATAACCAAAAAGATTTTTTTTTCTTTTCCAAGAAAATAAAAAAAAGGAAAAAGAAGAAGAAACACAAACATAACTACAATTTTTTTGCAAGCAAATAAGCAAAGAACTGTTAAGGATAATGCAAGCACCTTCAAGGAGTCGGGTCTGAAGAGGCAACAATCTACCATTTTCAGCCATTTGTCTTACATCATTCTTACACTTCTCCAGATTCTCCAGAGTTATATCATTCATCTCGACTGCTAGAATGTTGTCTGATTTGTTGCTTGTCATTCCAACTAAAATAAGGTAAAACTGAGTTAGTAAAACTGCTTATCAACAATTACTAGAGCAGTGATCATTACATATGGGAAGGTAAAACTGATCATTCCCAGTAAGGGAAACAATAAAAAAGAAAAGTCCCAGACACCAATAGTATAGATGAGGCCTTAATACGTTTGTGATGAAGATCAAAAGCTGCCCCATATGCATGAGCCATACATGAATCTAACCTATGCTTGGAAGAGATGCAGGGAAATATAGATTTTAGATTTTTCCTATATATTTTAGGAATTATAATAAATATGAGTGAGTTTTGCAATATTTCCTTTATATTTGTATTAGGGTCAGGTTTGCCTATGAATAAGGTTTTTTGTCTTTCATTTTTGTTGAACTGAGCATGCTTATTTTCCCAGCACTAAGCATAGGCACAGCTACATGTTTCATTAGGGTTCATGACAGCTATCTTGGACACTAGGGGCTGGTTTGGTGTGGTGGAATGGAAGAAAAGAAAGTGGAATGGAATGGTTTTTTTTCCATTCTCGTGTTTGGTGCCAATTTTAAAGTTGGAATCACCATTCCCCACTATTCTTGGAGAATGCCCATTCCATCAAAATCATTCCACTTTTAAACAAAAGGAATGACCATTCCATTCCCACCTCCATTCTTATTCCATTCCAATTCATTCCATCACACCAAACTAGCCCTAGGTTCTTTGAATCCTTGGATTGGCTCCATATACCTCGGCATATTTATTCGATTAAGTATTGTTGAATAATATTGCGTTGTTGATTTCGGATTTCTTCACCCCAAATTCTTCTTTTCTCTCTCCTTCTCTTCCCGCTCTATATTAGTTTGGTATCAGGGCAAAAGATCCAAGTTCAGAGCTAAAGATCTAAGCATGCTTTTACGTTTCATTCACTGATTCACATAATACAAAGCCAGTTCAACTATTGTTCATCTATCACCATCATAGCAGCCTCAAGTGTTTTCAACAGATCAGCCCAAACCTCACTGTCATGAAGCCCTAACCAGCCCACTATCTTCATCGCACAAGCTGACCATCAACTTTTCCCATGCTAAAACCACACTTACAAACAAAATACCGCCAAGTAAACCCACTGTTAATTGTTTTCTTCAGTCCCTCATTCCTAAACCATAATCAGATCCTCCACCAACCAGAAAGACAAAAAAAAAAAAGAAAAGGAAAAATATATGTTATTTTTTCCATTTGAAGTTATTTACCATAACAGAATGCATTGCATGAGTTTGGATAAACAAGTGAGAAAGGAACGGGAAAGATATTAGTATATTACTAATCAGGAGAAAAAATGAATGAAAGGAAATGTAGTACCATAATTATTTCTCTTGTTTGGATGGCCGAGAGAGAAGTAAACCCCTCGTGTGTTTTGAAAATATATTGGATAGAAAAAGGGGCAATGAACTAACTTATTATGTGACTAGAAATGGGAAGTCACTGGCTATATGAAAGATGGACAAACCACTAATTCTCTTACCTTACCCCTCTATTTCTTCTACTTTTAAAAGGTAGCAAATCACTCTGAGGGGTTAAACTGAAAAATAGGCTAGTTGCTCATATGATCCTCCTGCAGAAAACATCTTCAGAAGTTTCAGCCCTTTTTTTATGTGTATGAACATATTGAGAAAACTTCCAAACACGCGACGGGTCCAGTAACTGAAAATTTTGAGAAAATAATGATTGGAAATTTCAAGAGATGATGACGCTTTAAGGGTAATATTAAGATGAAAGATAATTGCTTAAGACCACACATCACAAATGAATAATATTGATGTTGTACTTTCTGACATGAATTAGATCGTTCACTTGATTATTACTTGACTGTTGTGTAACCTTCATCATGGATTTGGTACTTTTCACACCGGGCTTCTTAAGAAATAGGAAAGGACAATTTGGAAGCAAAGTATAGAGTTAACTAGATTGGAGATTTTCAGTAGAAACTTTTTATTTTAATTTTATCTACTGAATAAGTTAAAAGGTAGTTTATAGGTGGTTTCGAATATTCTTTTCTAGCGGTTCTAGAGACTTGTAATGATAAATATTACTGTTCTTCAGATATTCTGAATTATATTTAAATGTTTATGCTCAAACATTAGTAGTGTTCAAACATTGAAATTCTTCGAAAGCTGCATTAAATCTGGATCATCCCATTTCCCCTGTTTTGTATACTGAACCAGCCTTTGTTTCAGGAAGATTTCACAAATTGTTATTCTGTTGTCTAATTTATATGACTTGAGCAAAAGGCCCATACACTGTTCTGTGTTTGGAAAACTGCTGCAGTTAGCCTGAGTTTGGATTTTAATTTGACGGCCTTAATGCTACTGAAAAATTATGCTTTATACACGTATAGAAAGTTTATCAACCCTAGTTTCCATAAACATAGAGTTCAAAAAAGGTTTTACGAGTACAATTACAGCAATTAATTTATTTTATTTTTTGATAAGTAAGATTTCATTAAAGGCACTCAAAAGGGGAGCGCTCCCAAAGGAAACAGAAGCCGTCCAGGACGACACTATAACTTTAACCTATCAACAAAATCCAAAAGACAATCCATAGAATTACAATCCCGCCCATTGACCCAAAAGAATAAAAAAGATAGAATATTGTATTTAAGAGACCAAATAGGAGACCCCTCTCCCTCAAAGGATCTCCTATTCCTTTCGCGCCACAAACCCAACCTAATAGTACAGTAAGGTCAATCCTGTCAGCAAACTTTCAGCACAGGAAATTCATCATCATTGTCATCGTCGTCCTTGCCTTAATCCCATATGAATGAAGTTGGCCACATTAATTTTGTGTCTCCCAATCCATTCTGTTACATGCCATTTCACTTACTATATTTAACTTTTTAAAGTCATTTTTAATGATCTCATCCCATAATATTTTTGGTCTCCCTCTCCGTCTCATACCTTCTATGACAACTAGTCTTCCTCTTTTGACTGGCGCATCTTATCCCCACAATGTCTATGTCCAAACCATCTAAGTCTACTCTCTCTAATTTTCTCGCTAATGGGAGCAACTCCTAATTTTCCTCTTACACTTTCATTAGTGAACTCTTCTAGTGACTCCAATCATCCACCTTAGCATTCTCATTTCCACTACATGAAGGCGTTGTTCTTGTTTCTTTTTTAGGCTATGTGTCATCCTTTTGTCAGATAAGATGCCACTAACTTGTCTCCACTTTGTCCACCCAGCTCCAGTTCACTAGTTATATCACTATCTATCTCTCCATCCTTGTTGTATTATCGATCCTAAGTAACAGAAGTGGTTGTTTTGAGTAATCGTTTGGTTTTGAAGTGTCATCATTATAGTGTTAATATCCGACTCCATTTAACATTTACACTCCATGTACTCGGTTTTAGTTTGACTAATTCTCAACCGTTTCAATTCTAAAATATTTCTCCACATTTCTAGTTTTATTGCTAAGTTCTCCTTAGAGAAACCAAGTAGCACAATATCATCCGTAAACATCATGCACCATGGAATCTTGTTTTGAAAGTCATTTGTTATTTATTCTAAGACTATTGCGAATAGATATGGCCTTAGTCCTGAGCCTTGGTGCATTCCTACATTTATGGAGAACTCACTAGTTTCCCCACACGTACGAACTTTATTTGTGGATTTATATACATATCTTGGATACTTTTTATGACTTGTAAGGGAATTTGTTTTCTTTATGGAAACCACCAAATTATCTCTTGGGACCCTAGCATATGCCTTTTCTAAGTCTATATAAACCATATGTAAGTCTTGTTGCTTAATCCTACATTCTTCAACTAATTGTCTAAGTACGTATTTAACTTCCACTGTTGATCTCCCCGTCATCTATCAAAATTGGTTATCAGATACCATGGATTTCTTCCTTAGTCATTATTCTATTACCCTTTTCCATATTTTCAATGCATGACTCATTAATTTAATTCCTTTATAGTTGCCACAATTTTGTATGTTGCCTTTATTTTAATAAATTGGAGTAATTGTAATTTTTCCTCCATTCATTTGGCATTATTTCATGCCTTGTTTTAGTATATTGTTAAACAACCTTGTTAGCCACTTGACTCCTACATTACCTAATTTTCACCAAGCCTCTATGGGTATATGATCCAGGCCTAATGCTTTATTGCTCCCCATCTTCTTTAGTGTGTCCTCTACCTCTTTGTTGGTGATTTTATTTAGTACCCCTGTGTTAAATTCATTTCCTTCTACCTCTTCTCTAGGCTATTCCTCTTTTAATAGATTTTGATAACAACTTTTCATCTAGTTAATATATCTCTTTCTTTAATTAATATTGCATTATATATATCCTTAATACATCTAATTTGATTTATGTCTTGCGTTGATCTATCTCAAATATTTGTTAATCTATAAATATTTTTTCACCCTCTTTTGTGCTTAGTTTTTCATATAAGCCATTTAGTGAGCTTGCTTAGCTTTGTTTACCATCTTCTTTGCTTCACATTTGTTTGCTTTTTTGCCATGCCTTGAAGCTTTTTCACTTTTGTTTAATTAGTTGTTTCACTTCCTCACTCCAACACCATGTCTCCTTCTTGATGAATTTCTCTCGCCCTTGGTTTCGCCCAAAATTTCTTTTGCCTTATTCCTAATATAATTTTTCATTTTGCACCATAAATTATTTTCATCATCGTTCCAATCCCATTGCTTTTCCTTTAAAATTTGTTATCTCAACACAGATTGCCTAACTACCTTTTAGTACTTTCCACTTAATACTTTTATGTCCCTTATTCGTTTTTTTATACTTAACCCTTTAATTAAAATGTCTAAAAGTAATATGCGATGTTGCTTTGTGATGTTCTCTCCAAGAATCACTTTACAGTCTTTACATGAAGCCCATTCCCTTCTTCTATACAAGCAATAGTCAATTTATGTATTGCTTATTCCGCTTTTAAATTTTACTAGATGCACTTTTCTTTTTTTAAAGAAAGTATTAGCTATCGCTAAGTCATATGTTTTTTTTTTTTTTTTGATAACTGCTAAGTCTTATGTTTTTGCGAAGTCTAAAATTGTTTCTCCTATCTAATTTCGCTCTCCAAAACCATATCCTTCATGGATTCCTGTATATCATATCCTATCAAAACCTACATGTCCATTAAAATTGCTGCCTACAAATATGCTTTTACGATTAGGTATAGATTGCATCAATTCATCTAACAAGTCCCAAAAGAGTGTCCTTGAAGTGTCATCTAATGCTCCTTGAGGAGCGTACGCACTTATTATGTTTAAGATATGTTCCTCCATGACAATTTTAATAGTTATTAGTCTCTCTCCTTGTCTCCTAACCTCTACAAATTAATCCCTCATGTAGTAATCTACTACTATGCCAACTCCGTTTCGTTGATTATCTTTCCCTCCCGAGTAAAAAAGTCTATATCCATCTTGAATCTCTCTAGTTTTTTCCCCTTTCCATTGAGTTTCTTGTAAGCAAATTATGTTTACTTTCTTTGTTTTAAGGTATCCACTAATTCGTCGCACCTATTTGTTAATGTACCTATGTTCCATGTTGCTATCCTAATTTTTTTGCAGCTTACTTTTGTGGTATTCTTATTTGAGTGAGAATTCATCAAAATGATTTGACGTAATTTTACAATTGGTTGTCACCCTAACACTAACCCTCCTCCTTTTCACATCCGGCCTTGGGTACTAGCAATGGGAGAGTCGAGACAAAATAAAATCAATCAATAAAAAGAACAAATCAACACATAAACAAATTACAAATTCGATAAATAATTACATAGATAATAGGAATAATACTAATATAATTGATAATAGTAGTAATAATAGATGTTACCACTATACCTATATATCCTGTATCTAATGACTATGCTATACCCTCTATATACTGTATCTAAAATGTCGCCAAGAACTAAACTAAGTATGAGAAATCCAATGAACAAGTACAAGATGCATATAAATCAGGGAGCACTGATACGAACAAATGCACATAAATTTAAATGGTCAGCAAAATGCAATACTATGAACAAATAAATCAGGATGCACTCATATGAACAAAATGCACAGAATCAAAATGGTGCTGTGAATACGCTGTATGTATACAACAGACCTTGGCTATATATTACTATATATGTATGTATTGATAGAGGGAAAGAGAAGCTTACCGGCTGCTCTTTGAAGAATGAAATTGCCAGAATTCCGAGGAAAAACCAACAAATCGCGGGCTAACGTCTCCGGTCACAATATCGTCCTTGGACGATCGGGTCACAATCGCGCAAGGGGGAGAGAGATCGCCCACGGTTGATCGCTCAAGAATATGTATATGTTTGGTCGTTCATCTACTGCTAGTCAGCTAGTTCAAACTCTGAAATTTCAGTTTGGTTCCAAGGAAATTAATACTCCGTCAGGGGCGGAGCCAGGAATCTGGATTTGGGGGCCGATTTAGTATTATGTAAAATTTTAAAAAAATTATAAATAATTGTAATATAATTTTTTTATATATATAAATATTGATCTGAGTAGGTGTGTATATATATACATAAATCTTGAAAATATATAATCCAAAAAAAAAATAAAAATTTGCAACCTAAATAAATAGATGGAAAACTAATATAAAAAAGAAAATCAATTTTTCTTTAGTAATTATTTCAAATTTTCAAAATTTTAATTTCTGACTTTTTTTATTTTTATTTTTTTATAATACTTTGATTCTAATTTTTCAAATATATATCATTATTAGGTTGGTAAAATATTTAAAAAATTAATAAATAATTATAACTAAACAAATCTCACAAGATTTAATAAAACACAATTATTATGATTAAAATAGAGCCGTACTTTAATAATTTATATAGTGAATAGTTATAGATTTTTTATTTATAACTAAAAATATTAACATATATACCGTTGTGCTCTCACAATACTTTAGTTTTTCTTTCTTTCCATGCTCCCAAGACTTGTTGATAGAGATTTATATATAATTCTAAATAATTTTCATGTAAACACCATCTCTTCGTTTGGTTAGATGGAAATAGTAAGAAAAGAAATGAAATAGAATTTTTTTTAAACATTTTAGGAAATGAAATTTTTTGAGGAAAATCACTTTCCATAACCAACTAATTTTCCCATGAAATTTACTTCTAAAAAACACAAGAAAATTTTAATTTATTGAGAAAGTTTTGTGAACTTACAATATTGCCCTTTCTTTATGGTAAATTACATGCTAGTCAAACCAAAAATTAATAATTTTACATAATTTTCTTGAAAAAAAATTAAGTGCTAACCAAATTGACATGGAAACTTTTTTTCCTTGACTTTACTTCACTTTTTTTTACTTTCACCTAATGTCTGGGAAGAAAATTTTATTTATATTATTAGACAATAACGAATTTACATTTTTATTGCGCAAGATTTAAGTTTTCAAAAGTATGGTTAAAAGATTCCAAATTGATATTGTATGAGTTTAGAGGGGAAATAAGTTAAATTTATTTCCACACTCTATTTTGGGAAAGTAAATAAATGTTTTGAAAATATTTTGGGGGGGCCAAATTAGAATACATTATGAATTTTGGGATCATAAATTAGGTTCATTTACAATATAAATATTTTGGGGGTCTACTACAAAAAATTTTGAAAATTTTTGGGGGGGCCATGGCCCCCACTGGCCCCCTACCAGCTCCGCCCCTGGAGAGGATTGAGCAGGAAGATGGCTTATAACTTGTTAAGTTTGCTGAGATAGGAGAGAAATCAAAATGAACGTAAGGATTAGGAATAGGAATAAAAATAAATAAATAAATAAATAAAATAAAATAAAAATCTAAAAAAAGAGAATATGGAAAGTTTCTTCGCTTCCCCATACTACAGTATTGTGGTGCAACTTACTGAAAAAATATTAAATATATATAGTGTTGGTGAGTGTTGAGATACGGAAGCAGCTGAGTGAATACTTTTTCATGAGATGGTTTGAATACTAGACAATTTGAGGATGTAATTGGATGGTGGTTTAGTAGATGAGGTAGTGTATGGTGGCCGGAAGGGTGGTTTCAGGTGGT
Source organism: Cornus kousa (assembly GCA_025631255.1). Classification (NCBI taxonomy): domain Eukaryota; kingdom Viridiplantae; phylum Streptophyta; class Magnoliopsida; order Cornales; family Cornaceae; genus Cornus; species Cornus kousa. The sequence continues at coordinate 12,410 of JAOTQH010192890.1, forward strand.
TTGGCAGTGGGTTTCGAGAGGATAGGTTCCGAGAGGATGACTTCATGGCTTTGTTAGTTCAGGTGGTTTTTCCTATTGCTTGGGGTATTGTGTTTGTAATGATACCGATTTTCACTAATTTATAATTTTGAAAATTATTTGATTTTTCTGGATTATTTTAATCCTTACCTCGTTTTACGTGTCACGCGAGCCCCGAGGGGCGTTTTGATCATTTTTTGAGCCGAGGGTTTTGGAAGCATTTTTTTTTTAATCATTTTAAGTTAATTAGAAATGACAGTGTAATTTTAAAATTTTTGGAGGTCGGCATGATTTTCGGACTCGGGAACTCCTCCCAATTTTTCTTAACTTAAGTGAGGGGTGCTTTCGACATTTCACAAGTGTATGTGTATATTTATACATGTTTGTACGTGGTATTAGTGGTATTTTATGGAAAGAGGTATTTTATGGCAAGGTTGAGGTTATAAATAAGTTTTAGGGGCATTTTTGTCATTTTAGCCCCCTAGAGTAGCCTAGAAAATTCTAGAGACAATGAGGTGTCTCCATTTGGCCCATTACTTTCCTTTTTCCTTCATTTTTTGGACCATAAGCTTTCTCACTCCACATTTCTCTTTCTCTCTTTATATGGCTCTTCCTTCTCTCTAAAATTTCTTCATGCTAGAGGAAGGGTTGAGTTAAGCCGGAGTTAGCAAATTGTAGAGCATTGCAAGGGCTACGTTTTGGTACGGGTATTGCAAGCTTTTGGTGGCTTTGAGTTTGGGGCTTGGAGCTAGAGCTTACTAAGGACTTGTTTGGTTGCTATCTTGAGCTAGGGGAAGTTTAACTTATAATTCCTATGATTTTAATGAGTTACATATATTTTCTTACATGATTACTTTGATGTTGTGAAGCATGCTTAGTGTGTAAATTTTGGTAGTGATAATAAGTATGAGATGGTGTTGATTTAATTGTTGTGGGTCGAAAATATGATGATTTCTTATATTTATATCAAGCATGTAAATTTCTCTATGTCAAATTGTGAAAATATGACTTATGTGTTTAATCTTTATGTTTGGATGTTTAATATAACAATGATGTAAATCATGACTTGTATGTTGGTGAATGGTAACATGTTATGCATATGCCTGGTATGGGGAAGTTGAAAGGATGAAGTTTGGATGTGAGAGAGAGAAGGTTGAAAATTGAGGTGATGATTTATGTGGTGAGATAAGGTGAGGTTATGAAGGTTTTGGTGAGATTGGGTTACAAAGGAAGAATGGGGCATTTGCATTTTTACGTGTGATGGAATGGTTTATGAATTCAAAAAAATTGGTGTATGATTATTATGCTTCATAACCCCATGATCCCTTTTCTTTGGTTCCCATTATTTGGTTGTGGCTCATGGAATTTTTAGGACTGTATTTTAGGCTTACTCTACTGAGCTGTTGAGCTCACTCTATCAACTTTAACATTTTTCAGGAATTCGGAGACGAGCCGGTAATTGATGTGTATCCATGGACATTGATGTAATTAGGAATTCATTTCCATTTTGTTTATATTAAAGCTTTGTACATATTGGCCATGGAGGCCTCATCCTTGTATTTAATCTTTTGAAGATTGTATAAAATGAGACTTATGTAATTCGGTCTTTAAATGACGTATTAGACTTGTATTTGGAGATACAATTAAATACAGTCTTACTAAATCCTTTTTGGTGTATTTTCTTGGAACGTGTTAGGTATCCTACAAAAATTTTATTATCAATATTGTTATTGTATTGAGTTTTGAAATGTATATAAATACGCACACGTGCAATGGTGGTAATTGGGTGATTGGTTACCAAAGTTGGTGTATATGGGACAGTGAAAATTTCGAGAGTGGATAACCGAAACCGGTCGACGTAAAATTTCCACACGTCGATCGAATGACCTGAACCAGCTAACGTGTAGTTCCCCATACGTCGACCGGTATCTTGACAGTGTGTTAGTATTGTGCACGTCCCAAACCAGTCGACGTGTAGCTTCCCACATGTCGACCGGTATCCTGGCAGTGGGGTTTTTCACTATACACCTCCCAAACCAGTCAACGTAAACATCCCACACGTTGATCGGTATCTTGGCAATGAGTTGTTGTGCACACGTTCTAAACCAGTCGACGTGTAGCTTCTCACACGTCGACCAGTATCCTGACAGAGAGCTAAGTCACTGTGCGTGACCCAAACCAGTCGACGTGTGGATTTTTATATGT